>KZ808258.1:190453-200458 GCA_000696205.2 Oncopeltus fasciatus
ATATATATATATAAAGGTAGAAGTTTTTAGTTTTAAAAATGGGTTATTTTCTGTATTAATTGATTAGTAAACTGATTTTTTTTTAAATGTAAATTACTAATGATATTTTTCTGAGCATCATAAAATAAAACAGTATATTTCATTGAAAATAATGCATGGACCGTTCTCCTATTCATTGGATAAATCCTGCAATTAAAGATATTTAGCAAAGATTAAGTGCACTCAGACGTCACTAATTCAAACAGATTAGGAGTTATATTTCTTAACTACATATGTCTTGGAGGTTACAAACATATGGAGAACGACTAGCTCAATTCTGAGCATAATATTTTGCCCAACTCTTTGTAACAACTCTACACTCAATTATTTCCTGCTGTCCTGAATCAAAATTAGAGAGACACAACACCTTGAAGGTTCGAAAATATCTATAAGCCATAAAAATTTATAACCATATTTTCAAATTTATTTTCCTCTCATACGAATGTCAAATAATGATCTCTTATCCTGCGTGTCTTTCTTAGTCTTCCTCTTTAATCCGCTCTCTTTAAAATCACATACTACTTAAAGAAAATATCGATATATTTATATATACATATAATATTAAATGTACTGTGAGGCCTGGGACAATACTATGCTCTATTATTACTTGTTCTTTCCAGGCTCTAATACTTCCCTCCAATTGTTCTAACCCTTCACTTTTGGAAGTTAAAACGCAATCTTACCTACAAGAAAAGCCCATATCTTATATCACAGCCTTGACCTTGGTGCCACCGACCTTTTCACATCTCCGAAATATTTTCCTCACGTCTTGATTCCTAGTTATATCCTCTTTAATAACTATAGATTCTACCGTACAAGGAACTCACATATATTGTATTAGTGGAGCAGAGCTAGAAAAATGCCTTTTTGACTAAAGCAATGGCTGGCTATAGCTTCCTCTTCAATTCACCAGCTCTTAGCAACTTCCTCTGTCTTATCCTACTCTGACCACGCAGCTTTGTTTCAAAGGAGGCATAGAGAAAATGTAGAATTGTTGTACAGTTTAATTATGAATTTTAACATGTTTCTCCTTTAATTCTTTCGTCAAAGCCTCTTTATTCCATCCCCTCTCTACATCTATAACCACCCTAAATTATAAGTAATCGTCCTCACCAATCAGTAACTTACCACTATTCCGTAGACTTATAGTTGCTTTGTAACAGATATTTCGATATTTCTGAAGTTGATGAAATTAACAAAATCTTCACCGATTCGCATAGTACTTAAGTCTTTCAAAAGCAGACTAGCACTGCGATCTTTGTGCACCCAGAACTTTCGGATATAATGTTGTAAAACATTTAAGAAGGAATTTGTAGCCAGTTTTATCAAGATCATTTTTGAATTTAAGTTATGTAGGACTTAAATCCTACAATATTATTAAGTAGCTAGATTTGCATTACCAATTATGCATTACCAATAATGCAGTGCAAATAGGGACTTTTCAATTTAATTATGAGTGATCTCATAAGTGATTATAGCTAATAACTACTAAATTTGAGTTTAACCTTCTTTATAAAATATTTTCTCCCCTTCAAGAAAAGTTATTTGAGCCCATTAATCCATACTTAATCACGCCCTTTCTGTGTGAAATAAAAAAATTTATTTTAAGTATGAAATTATGCATTTTCCAGCATTTATATTCTGGAATTTACGAAATTGTATTAAAAAGATACCCGGTTGGCTTGTGCTGGCCAGCAAATGTGTGAGCCAGAATTTTTTTTTTCTAAAATTACATAAGAACGCTATGCAAGTATCTGGGTCAACCTGTACGAGCTAAAACTCGAATCCCTAGTGTTCGAGCTGTGTCTTGTCTGCCCGCTAAATTTATACCATCGCTGATAGTATCGGCGTTCCCCGAGGGAGTGATAATTTTCCCTGAGGAGTACACCGTGTACTGAATCGAATCGCCATTAATTGGCTGCCTTCCGAATTAGGAACCGATCGCCATTCAGTACAACCACTTCTTCCCTCACACATGGTCAGAACCCCTGTTCTTCTGCTTCCACAGTTGACTAATCAAGGTGAAGTAATGTAGAATCAATTAAAAACACTTCTCTTACTATGTTTTCAGAATTAATAGATAAGTAAGAGGGTTTAGAAATATTTAGTATTAGGCTAATAAAGATTTAACAGTTCTCCCGAAGAGAAATCAAGCTTTGCATGTAGATAAGACGACGCGATATTTGCAAAATGTTTACAGATTTTCAGGAAGGGTTTTTTTTTTGTTTTTTTTAAGCGGACCAAAATTTATAATATTTATGGAACATGAGTTAAGCATAAAGTTAGTTCTTATCATTATTGTTGTGACTTACTCCTTGGAACAATATAGATAACCTTCATGTAACCTAGACAGGTATTACTATGATTCAATAAAGAGTGTGCTCAAACTAGCGTTCTTATGTTTCTCCTAATGATCCTAGTAGGAACCTTCTGAAACCACACAACTATCGAGCCCCGGCCCAGCTGAATACAAACCAACAACCAAAGAACCCATAAGTTCTCATGAAGCCACGTGCTGGGGTGAACAGTTGTCGAGATGTGGATCACCCAACGGAGCAGGAGTGTACCCCCAGCAAAATGAGTCACCTCCATTTCGGCGATTCTCACCAGATCCTGAAACTCTTCCAGGCCACCAATTGGAGGTTCAGCCTCAGGAAACACCACTGGGAGCATCCCGCAGTTCAGCCAGACCTCAGCGTTTGAACATAAAACCTCCTAAACGTTTTAGTCCCTAATGAAATAGTTTTTCAATTTTGTATGAAAAACATTAAAATCACCCGTTTCATCGAAGAAAATGCCTTGTAGTTGAGACATAATGGTGTCGGAGTTCACGCGGGATTACGATAACACAATCACTTTACACAACTTATCACTTTGCACGCGTGGGTTCGAATCCCATCCTCGTCGCCAAGTTGTTAGTTCCTGAGCTAACCATAAAGTCAGGAACAATACTAATGATCAGTATGGATCAATATGAGAAACATAAGAACGCTAGTTTGAGCACACTCTTTATTGAATCATAGTAATACCTGCCTAGGTTACATGAAGGTTATCTATATTGTTCAAAGGAGGAAGTCACAACAATTATTATGTTCTATAACTTTTTAAAGAAATAGTTATGTTATGTTAAGGAAGGATGCAACTACGTTGGGGACACGCCTCCCCCACTCATACTTTTCAGCCAAAGCAATCCTTAGTGGTCATTCTTTTTTACGCTCATTCCCTCCGTCTTGCAAATTAAATTTCCTCCTTTACTCTTATTTATATACATAAGGGGAATCGGCGTAGATCTGGCAGCTTTTCCTTGACGGACATATTTCTTACTTTCATACTCCTATAATATAAGTATTGTTTAATAATATATTCGCAAATATATATTATCTTATATATTTATATATATTATATATTATCTTATCTTATATGTGATAGACCGCTAGCCTCTTAAAAAACACAAACCTGTTTAGAGAAAAATTCGTCACGATGCGCAATTTAAGCGCATTCTTTCATAATTAAAAATGAATAAATATAACTAATAGCAAAGAAGGAAATTTAATGATTTCATGATTCTAAAAATTCTTGACCCAAGAGTGCATGAAACCGAATATGTCTTTTGCGAGAAAAAGAGAGAGATACCCAAATTTTAACAGATTATATTTCAAGCTTTAAGATTCCAGGGTCAGTGAGGATTTGTTGATATTCTTAAAAATAATGTCTCAGGCTAATGAATTTAAAAAAAAATTAAGGCACCTTCACTCTTAGACTGTATAATGTCTTTTTAGACAAATAAGTAAATAACAGAATAATTAGTAAAATTTATTAGAACAAATGATTTGTTATGTAAAATTCAAATGATTTTTTTTTAAAGATTCCAGTGTATATCCTATATATATATATATGTGTGTGTGTGTGTGTGTGTGTTTGTGTTTGTGTGTGTGTGTGTGTGCTATGTAGCGTATTTTTTAAATGGAGAAACCAAATTTGTTAGTATTTTTCAAACCCTTAAAGGACTTACCTACCGACAAAAAAACAAGAAGAGGTGGGAGAAAAAATTCCGAAATATATGATTTTGTTTTCTCAATGTAAAAATTATTTTCACCTACTGATTTATAGGCAGAACTTCAACAGAAGCTATGTGCAACAACTCTGCAGACCCCCTCCTGCCCTAAGCTTACAATAGGAAATAATTTGAAGTTGATAATATACAAGAGAATAATCAGATCTGCCGGAATTTTAAAAATGGGACTTAGCAAAGCCATCGAACATCAGAGGATATCATAGTTCCCCCTTCAAGATCCCTTACAACATCCTAAATTATCTTCCATATTTGTCCAATTAAACTATTCACTACGACATCCATGAACCTTTCATGCGCGAAAACATTTCCTGTATGCTTTAATCTCCATACAAACCTCAAAGGACATCCCAAACCTCAAGTACATGCCTACCTAAACCCTCCCTCAGACGGTGGACAAAGGGCTCACTCCACAGCCTGCTCCAATGACGTTTTCGAAGGGTAGAAATACAGTGTGATTTTTCACCCCAGATTTTTCCTCTTTGACTCCCTGTCTAGAGTGCTCCTGCTCTTCAGATAAGTAGAAAAAAGATACAGGAAAGTCCGTCGCGTCTCTTCTCTGAGGAGTTACGGCCCGGGATAGACAAGAGAAAAAATAGTGTTCTAAACACCTACTTATTTACGCTTTACGCTTTCATCAGACTTAAGGTAAGACATGACGACATGGTTCCGGCGAAATTTTTCGTCAGATTTGGCTGTTTTTTTTTCTTATTTTTCTTCTAAGCAATCAAATGGATAATATAAATTTAGAATATTTATCTTAAATAAAAGTCCATCATGCAGAAACTGTGTAACTAAGCGAATTCCTCAGTATTATATTCTATGAATTTTATATTTGAAATTTCCAGGTTATGTAATTCCCTACACCTATAGGTTATGTTTAATATCATTAAAAAAACTAAATATGTTTTTAAACTCAGTGTTTAATGTATCATGACTTAAATAAATATGGTAATCATAGAAAAAAATTGAGATAAAATTTTCTTAAGGTTTCACATTCACTTGAATCCATTGCCCTCGATGGGTAGGTGGGTGGGTTTCTCTAAAAACCTTTATCAGAAAAAGTCCTCTATATTTATTTGAGCAAAGGGAATGGTACTTTAGAGGAGAACCAAAGTGAAGGATATATTTTTCTTAGTTATTCATTTGCTTATGTTTTTATGTAATCTAATGCTAACACATAATAATGTTATGTTAGATAATAAATTTCATAAAAAAGTCCTTAACGCAAAAGCTGCTTAAACTAAGCACATTTCGAATGTTTCATTAAAGATGGCGATGAATGAGAATAATTAACAAATGGAGAGTTGTTTTGACAGTAGATTTTATTTATAAATTTTTTTGGGGGGAAGGGGGGTGGTTGGTCAAGGTGAATGAAAAAAAATACAAATTTTACTATGAATATTTTTTAATATTTATATTTTTTTGTATCTACCCTGACTTAATAGTAAATAATTAACTAGTTCTTAAAAACCGATGATGATGAAGATAAAATTGTATGGCACTGAATGGGGGTATACAGAAAATTTTAATTTTTATTATATGGTCTAAAAAAAAAACAATTATTTATTTTCTTTAATGATTTAGCATATCTCTTCAAAATGGAAAATTTTAAAATGTAAAAAAATACAAAGCTCCTCGTTCAGCAAGATTGAACAAATAGGAATGGGTGATTAGATAAATGTAAAATACTAACATTACAAATGTCATAAAAAAGCAAAGGTTTAATGTTTAGTTTATAGTAATGAAACAGAAAACATATGTAGTTTTTTTAATGATATTTAACATAACCTATAGGTGTAGGGAATTACATAACCTGGAAATTTCAAATATAAAATTCATAGAATATAATATTGAGGAATTCGCTTAGTTACACAGTTTCTGCATGATGAACTTTTATTTAAGATATTTATACATTATATATATTTTTCTAAATTAAAGACAGTTTACGTTATTTTTTTCCAAAGTATTTAAATTTATTATACAATCTGCAAAGATTTAGTATCAGATATAATTTAATCAACATATGCTAATTTCATTTTAGTGCTTATATGGATTCATTATTGAAATATTGAAGCCATATAAATTGAATACATAATTCATAATTAATAACGGCAAATTAATTATTCAATAGTCACAGTTATTAAAAGTATAGTACGTTATCTTCTACCTACTAGACAACCTTCGCTTTTTCTTAAGCCTGGCTATGTTTTATTTTGTTCTCAATTGCTTGTTAAATGTGTTAATGGCAGCTTTTAGAAAGAAGAAGTATGTTTTATCTCAATGTCAATTTGACATTAAAAGGTTTCAAGAAGCTTAATTATGTCTTGCGTGTCAGCTAAGCGGATTTCTTCAGAACAAAATGAGATTGGCTTAAAAAACTTTAAAAGCAAAATTCAAAAAAATATATATAAAAAATCAAAATGCTCATTATATTAATATGTAAACTGCCTTTAATTTAGAAAAATATATATAATGCAGGAACTGTGTAACTGACCGAATTCTTCAGTATTATATTTTATGAATATATTTGAAATTACCATGTAATAAAATTATCTACACCTATAAATTATGTTTAATATCAGTAAAAAACTAAATATGTTTTCACTTTCATTGCTATA
This sequence comes from Oncopeltus fasciatus, assembly GCA_000696205.2. NCBI lineage: Eukaryota > Metazoa > Arthropoda > Insecta > Hemiptera > Lygaeidae > Oncopeltus > Oncopeltus fasciatus. The sequence continues at coordinate 197,186 of KZ808258.1, forward strand.
AACTAAACATTAAAACTTATAAACTTCACACACAAAGAAAGTAAAATGGAAATAACTAATATGGTATTAAACTTAATATAAATGGTTTCTGTAATATCCAGCTGACCTGCTTTTTAAAACAAATAATGATATTATGAGAATTCTTTTCAATATTTGAAAACAATAGTAATTATGACAACTACATTTTAAACAGAGTTTATTATTAATTAATTCGACGTACAAATATATAAAATGATTTTATTTTTTAAAAAATTAGGCGTCCAAATTTATAAGGTTATCAAAATTATTTCAAATTAATTATTAAAATTTAAAGAATTTTTCCCATAAAACTATGAGAAAAAAAATGTAATGTAATGTTTAGTGTAGTAAAATTTTAGTAATTTTTTTTTCCTGTAGTTGATGTACAAAAAATATACACAAAAATATATCTCCTATTTAAATACTGTATTAGTTGTGGTATTTAGTCCCATATTAGTTGCATACAATAAATGTAAGGAAATAGAATAAAAAATCTTACTCCCGGCTGAGGTAGTAAGATTTATTTATTCTATTTCCTTGAATTTATTGTATATTCCTAGTCTTTATAGAACGCGTAATGTTTTAATGTTGAATGTAGTAAGAGCTTTTTAGCTCTTTTTATTCTATAATTTCGGATAAATTTGTTTTTTAAAACGATATAGAATGATGAAGATACAAGCGGGATTAGAAGAAATACTGTTGCCTCGTTTATAAACATTTTAGTTACTCCTAATTTATTTTTTGTGTGTTAGTTATTATAACACTTTTATTACTTTCTATTTTTGGATGTAGCCTTCTTCTAGACATTTGAAGAAATTTTTATTTTCATCCTAAAACTGTATTATTATATTAAAAACGGATTTTCATAAGAAATGGCAAATAAATGAGATATTAGTATTTTAAGCCTCTAAGTGTTCATCGAAATATACGCTGTCGAGTAAGAAATTAATAAGATATCATGTTCCATAAATCATGAAGGCTGAGTAAAAGAATTGAGAAAAAAAAATAAAAAAAAATAAATTGCATATGGATTGCCCATCCCCGCCAAAAAAAAGCAATAAATTGCAAGCGTCAGGCGTGCATGGCCATGTGTTTTCCCTTAGTTAGGGAAGCCATTTCGAAAGGCTCCCAACGGGACGGGGTTCTGCGTACGTACTCTATTGTTACGGGGGAAGCTATAGGCTGACAGACAGAGACGTATGGAAACGAGGCAGATGGAAAAAAAAGCCGTCCTCTATCGTGAGAACACACCCCTACCGGCCGACGTAATTAGATCTGTCTGTATGTCTGGAAGAATTACTGCTTCCTCTTCTTTCGACAATGGCAGGAGAAAAAGAAAACCCCAGGAAAAATGCCCGCTTGATTATGCACTTACATAATGTTTCACTTTTTCATTGTGTTCAAATGCATATGTAAATTAATTAACGGAATATTACAATAGTTAATATTGAAAGCTTTGTACGCAATCATGCGTAATCATCAATGATTTTCAAAAAATCTTCATGTTTCATGGTCTCCTTATCTAACTTTTTATATTTCTATCTCCTTAGTGGAAATGTAAATATACTTCTATTTGAAATGCTCTATGTGACACACGGTTTGGCGGATCATTTTGAAATTCAAAAGATAAAAGATCTTGGTTTAAAACATTTTCGATCATGTTTAGAAAGTCGATCATGGAAACAGTAAAAATTGTCTTGCTTTTCTGGACCTGAATGTTGCATTTGTGTCTCGCCTATAAAAATCTAAAGGATCCAAAGGGTGTCAAACGGCTCAATCCAGTTTGACTTTAAATTTGATTACTTGACCACTCAGAAAAGTTAGCTCTTATAAGATTTTATAAAGTGATAGGCAAGAGGATAGGATAGATGTTGAAAGTTTGTAAGAAGAACTGTTGACAAATACTGGTATATGGTCAAGTAAAAGCGCACACAGACGGCATTGCTGGTTGGTAAGGGTGGCCAAGAAAGTCTATCAGTTGTTCCAAAGGAGCTAACAAAGAGGTTTAAAAAAAAGCTCTGGTTATAATCTGGTAATAAATTTAGTCATAACAACTCTAAAATCTCAATTTTGTTTATCATCGATTGGTTATTCAAAGAGATTGATGAATTAGCCGGTGAATTGATCATGAAATCGTTGATTCTGAAATGTGATCGCTTCGATTTACGGTGACATAAATGCCCTCCATAAAGTGTGATTGCTTGTCCTAAGATCCAGAGGCTTAGCGTATTTAGTTACGTAAAGAGCGAGGCAGAAGTAGCGCGGAAGAAAGGATAAACAATTATTTAATGTGCATGTTGATGAAGAATGGATCATTCAGGTTATTGGTTAGTCTACTTGGAGGAAGTATTGTCAGTTTTAATAATGGGACAGGATAGAATATCTGCTTTTTCTTTTCTTTTTTTCAGACAACTAACACTGGTGACAATCAGACATAATGACAAAAGGATATTCAAGTGTCACGAAGGACCTTCTTGAAGAAAGTACTTCACACGTGTCAGCGTTCTGTGGACCTTCAGCGGTTCTTTCAGTCTTTTGTTAAACTAACCCATCGCTTTTTATTTTTGCTAGCTGAAACTGTACTTACTAATCAAGAGGCACAAATAAAATGTCGGCCGTTATAGTATACGACTATATTTATGAATGATTTAGAGGTCACACATTTCTATGTCTGAGGGCTGATGGTTGTGTGGTATACTAATATATTCGTATTTGATTTAAAGGTCTCTCCGTTTTTATTTCAATTTGTAATTAACCCTTGGAGGGATGAACTCTAAAGTTTTAGAAAAAAGTCAGAGAAAGCAAGGCTTTCTACAGAGATGAGTTTAAAGAATTAACATAGATTTTTACTCAGCTATTCGTCACATATTGAAGATTAGGATTAGGATCAGGTTATAGGGCGATCAACATCATGGTTATTACGCCCTGACTGTTGGGGTTTATCTAGGGTTAAATCTGTTATCCATTTTTTTCAATATTTTCCGTTTTTTAGTGCTTGTTTACATTACGTTATATAGTACTTGGTGTGCAATAAGTTATATTCGTACACACACCTACACACAGACATACTCAAATATAATAAATATTTATTTTGTGGTCTTTAATCCCACGTAAATTTAGATAATTTTTAGTGCAAGGGAACAGAATAAAAAATCTAACTGTCCCAGCCAGGACTCGAACCTGGATCCCCTGCTATCCGGGCCGGTGCATTTGCCACTTATGCTACCGAGACAAGTCTGATAAGTTATTAAATTC
>KZ808259.1:14219-24696 GCA_000696205.2 Oncopeltus fasciatus
AAATTTTTAAAAATGTTATCTGCCAACGTTTCGGCTTACATTGCATGACATCTTCAGGGCTATCATGAAGACGAGAGAGGACGTCCTGTTTCTAAGTTCACATTTCCATCACATTTTCTTGTTCATGTGCTTCTTAAATTAAAAAAAAAAAGTTTTTTTTTTAAAGATTATCTGCCAACGTTTCGGCTTACATTGTAAACCATCTTCAAGGCTGTCATGAAGACGAGGGAGGACTTCCTGTCCATAAGTTCACATTTCCATGACCGAACCCCAACTAAAATCATTTAATAATAATATCTGCGGTCAAAAAACTCTACTTTTGTATCTATTACTCTGTTGTAAAATTTTGGATGACTCAGTTATTAGCATTTATCAGGTAAAGACAGGAGAAAAAAAAATAAAAAAAAATAGAAAAATACATTATGAGAAATGACAAGTTAGCCCACAGTTGGTGGGCAAAGCCCCCCCCCCCCACGATATTACTGGGAGAAACTTTTGGTATATTCTTATTCAGAAAATGGAGATCAATACATATGTATGAAGTTGTTATCTGTCAGCAGAGAAATGAACATCTCATCTGAACTTCTAAGGATTAAGGGCTTTCCTGCTCTTGCCTGTTCGGCAGGACTCCCTGTTCACATGGTTTATCAGTGAAAGTGTGAACTTCAGTGTTTCCTTTTCAAGTAATATTCTTATTTTATTTACCCTTTTTCTTTTTATGTTATTTATTATAAGATGGATTTTGAAGAGATTAATGCAAATAACAGCCAGTCGAAAGGTGCTCAACCCAATAAAAGAAAAAGATCCAGCAAATCTCCACCAAATGTAGCTCCCACCATATCAACCCAGAACCTGTATACAGTCTTATTCAATCTCTCTGATGATACTGATGAGTCTGTTACACAGGAACAACCTTCTAAAATGTTAAAATACCAATAATTGTCCTTTACAGCGACTTCACATCCTATATGTTAAAACTTCATGAAGTTGAAGCTGAAAGAAGATTTCCAGCTGAAATATAAAGGGAATAGAATGAAAATTTATACAAAAATATAAGGTGTACTGCACAACTCTAATAAACAGAACAAACAAATGGTGAGCTTCGTACTTGTATTCTAATAAAAAAATAACCACCCCCACTAGTCCTACAATAATTCTAAATTGCCTGAACAAAAAGTATAAAATATCTTGGAATAAATTTAGATTAAGGAATAACTTTTAAAACTCATATGAATGCAATATACAATAAAGCCTTTTGTCTAATGTATCCTTACTTCAATAGGAAGTATGTATTAAATAGTTTAAACAAAATCACTTTATAAATTATGTTTACAGTCCACTCTAATATCAGCTTGCCCTGTTTGGATTTCAACAACAAATACTTGCATTAAAAATATAACTAAAAAATTACAGATTTCAAAATAAGTATTAACAATTCTGACAACTTACTGCTTTACACATATACCAAAACTGCCAAACTCTTCGCAAAATGTTATTGTTACCTTCATTATTTTTAACATAGCATAGAAAGCATAGAAGCTATGTGAAGAAATTAACAATACTATTTTCAAAGATTGTTAATACAAGAAAAACTCATTGATCAAGAAAATTGGCAAATATAGCAAATGGGCATCTAAAATATTTATGTATACAAAAGGGCTAAACACATACTACTATAACGATTATATCAATAGAGTAATCTCAGTAATAGAATCAGGCTGATACAGACTGAATAAAGAATAATAGTATTTATCCTAATAGGTAAACAAGGGGACCAACTTCAGTTACAGCAATATATGTTTTTATACTTCACATCAAACTACAAGAGACATTTTGACTCATTTCGAGCCATCTTCAGTCCTACAATACCAAAAATTATAAAATATATTTAATATTTAACAGTTACTTAAAATCTGTTAAAATATGATATTAATAAAAATATTATACCCACTTATGTGTACCATTTATTTATCATTCCTGGATAGTATGTCATTAGTGAAACATTGTTCACCAATTGGTCTTGTCATAATTAATGTCCATCTTAATTTGGAAGGTAGGATATTGATGTTATGAACTTGATTAAATAATGTCTGCCAGGTCATTTATACTTAATAGAATTATTTTAATTTGCCTAAATTAGGGAGGACCTGGGTAACGGTATTTCAAAAAATGGACATTAATTATGACTGGACCAATTGCAGGACAATTAAAAAATGAAACCTACCTTATACATGCGCATGCACGCACAGGCACGGGCGTGCGCGCACACACACACACACACACACACACACAACACACCCACCACAATATTCTGTATTGTAGCAATTCTGCCATATTAGAAATAAAAGAAGGCTTATCCTGCTATGGTAATCAGGAGAACTAGAAAAACAGTAGAAGATAAAAATAGAACAAAAAGGAGAAATGAGAAATCAAGCCAATGACACCTCTCTAAAGCAATGGCTTAAAGGAGTTAAGCAGTTTAATGATATGACCAGCATTCTTTTTAATCTTAACCTTGAAAAGGCTATTAAAAAATTGAAAATACAGATAGGTGGAAATATCTTTAAAAGAAAATGCATATGCTGGGCACCACATAATGCCCAAGATATTATTGGTCTTCGAGATAAGATATTAAGCATTCATAAGCCTTCAGTCCAAAGAATGGCATCTTAGCGTTGTTATTATTAATTTAAAATAAAATACATGATTATGGTGGAGATAGTATGGCAAAGCTGAGAGAGTAAGTAAAATTTTGTTTATTTTGCGTCAAAACCCCAATGATTTTAAGAATTATGGGTGTAAAAAATCTCTCTTTACAACTCTCATTCTCTTTTCAGCCCTGAAGAAGCCACCACATGATGTGCGAAAGCTCGGTAAATAACAACAATTTGACTCGGTCCAACCCGGAAGATGAAATGGTAAATATCTAAGATATTAAAAATAGAGGATCAATTCAAATTCATGGCAAAATAAAGTGCATATGAGATGTGAATACTAAGTCAAAAGAAGGTGGTTTTAAGAAACAGGCATTTGAAAATTTCTTAAAAATAAATCTTAAAATATAAACTTAAAATAGTTTTTTTCTTGAATTTCACTAGATTGTATTCACTAGGGGGAAAAAAAATATCCCAGCTTAACTTCAACATAATCATTTTTTTTTTTTTTTCAATAGAAAAACCTAGATAAGTGGTTCCTAAAGAATAGCTCTAAANAGGGGGCTGGAAGCAATTTTACTAATCATTAAGTAAAGGGACAAAACTACTAACAGCTCTTGTCAGCAGCTTAGAATCGTTAGTTCTAATGGAAGCAAACGGGCGGCTGGGTTGGACTCTGGATGCGGGTAATGAAGCCATTTGGGGTTGAAACGGCTTCGCACGGAAGCGATGGCAAGTTAGACCTTGTCTTATAATTCGGCGCAAAAGACCGCGAACAGACAAGATCTAATATTTAGTGCGCAACAGGGCCTGAACAGTATTGGGTCCAGAGTGAAGGGATTCAACATGAAAGTGTTTGCATAACAACGCAGAGAGGGGGGCGGTTTTAGGAAGCAGAATTGGATGCTTGGAAAGAATTGGAGTTTTGGAGAATTGGAGTTTTGTAATCTTAGAGAAACTTCACTTCTTCACTGAATTTAAGTCTCTCCAACACTATTAGAAGTATAGGTGGTAAGCATCCAACTTCCTTTTACAATATAAATAATAAAGGCCAATTAACAGACGACCTCGAAATTGCCTCAGCAGAATTTGGAAATTAGAATAGTGGCGAATTTAACCAGGCGTATGACGAACAATTCAATAGACAAATTATGGACATGGTCACCATTGTAATGAAACATTTTCAGAACAAGAACAGTCACCTTATATAAACTAAAAGGCTCGAGCCCAGTTCCAGTTGATGTCCATATACCTCCAGAAACCCGCTGGTGGCTCATTAAAATGTGTAATCATTTTTGGAAAATTGGACAATATCTAGACCAATAGTGCTTAGATGAACTTATTCCTATTCTTAAAAACGGGGAAGATAAACGCTACACAAAAATCTATGGTTCAATTTCTTTAACTAGTTGTGTGTGGAAAGGATGGCAAACAAGCAACTCAAATCGATCCTAGAGAAAAGTTATTTATTGCTAAATATTGAAAGTGAATTCAAGAAAGGCTGATCAACTATTGACCACCTTGTTCAAATTGAGGTCGAAATACTATATGCGTTTATTAAAAAAAAAACAAGCATTGGTGGTATTTTTTGATTCCCAATCCACATATGTTCGAAATTGGAAATACGGAATAATCCGAAGAACATACGAAATGTTGTTTTTTTGTGCCAAGGTCTTGATTTTCAGGGAAAATCCAAAAAGCAATCCATTGAATATTCAAAATAGCCAAATAAATAAGAATGAAATTTTAACTGATAAAACAAGATGCATGCATTTTTCCAGACGAAGGAATGCACCTCGAACACCATCTCTCTTTTTCGACAATATACCTCTCTTCTATACAAAAAAGCAGTATATTTTTAGGTCTTTTATTTTTTTTTTTTACATAAAATTGAGTTGGGTGTCAAATGTAAGACAGCACAAAGAGAATCGTTTTCAAAGCTAAACCTTTAGAAAGTCCTTATTGAAAGAAAATGAGGCATTGACAGAAGCACTATGTTGTGGATTTACAAAGCCATTATTATTTTTTAAACTAGATTAAAGCTCATTTTATACGATTCAGTTCGAACTACTTCCGTTGCTTCACTTGAAACAATAAACCCTGCATAAATAAGAATATTAAAAAAAAAATAAGAATATCTTTTTGTGCGGAGTCTGGAGTATCACTCTTTTGAAGAAAAAAATAGCTGAAAATTATGCAACTAAAGAATTTAGGAGACCTTCGAATCCTGCATTTAAATCTAAATTAAGCCCAAAGCTACAGGAAAATTGTGTTGTAACTCCTCTGTTGTCTTTTAGAATTCTTACTGCAATATGCAAGTTATTACCTCAAATATTTTGGCTTCCTTTATTTCTATTATAGCATTTTTTTGTAACTCTATTTGATGTATTGAAGTTTTTCTTATCTCTTCCATTTCAATCTTTGATCTGAAAAAAAACATCAAAGTGAAATATAAAATAATTTATCTCTAAGAATTGTTGACCGTCAAGTTCTATGAAGAGAGGATTATCGGGAATTCGGTCATGGTAGTTGAACAATTGAGAACTGATTTGTAACCAAAATAGTTTTTATATTAGCCAACGTTTCGGCCTGAATTTCAGGCCTTCATCACGGCAAGTAGGGTAGGAGAGAGAGACTCGTGCTCAACTGAATCTACATCCTGACTGAGTTGCGACAACGTCCCTTCATAATGATTTAGATATAAATTTGTAAATGACCTTAATGAACCCGATTCACCATCTTCCATTCCAGACTTGCCGACCATCCAAATACCTTAGCCCAATCTCTTTCCTCCTATTTCCCACTCTGAAAATTCTCCCCACCGCTTTGATGAGAGATGACCTCGTGGTCTACTTGAAACAATTCAATAGTCATCAAATTCAAAAACTACGAGTTTAGACATTGTGTCGTATCAAACAATTAATGAGAGGGAATAGAATATAAAAAAACTATCTGTCCCAGCCAGGAATCGAACCTGGATCTCCTGCTATCCGGGCCGGTGTACTTTCCAGTTATACTACCAGGACGTGCTAGTTGTCTTATTCAATTCCCTCTACNCATTGGCTTTATACACATATAATAACAAGATTGTTAAAAAATTAAAAACATGGTAAAAACTGTTCTGTACATATAACTTTTCTTATTCAGCAAATAGAACGAGAGCATCTTGTTGAAATAAATAAATTCCAAAATATGCTCAAAGATGAAAAAGCTAGTTATGAAGAAGCAATGGATCAAGTAGAAAAACATTACAGTAAAAAACTTCTTGCAGAATTAAAGAGAATTGAAGAATTTGAACAGCTTGTTGATAAATTGAAAGACGACAATGAAAGGTAATTTTTTTTTTCAATAACTTTATTTATAATGTCTTTAACAACTTATATATACTATATAAAATGAGGATAAATGCAGAGGCATTTCATGACACTAGAAAAAGTCCATGGGAATGGATACGACACAATAAATATTTAATTTGGTTGTGGTATTTTATCCCACGTAAATTTCAAACTCATTAATTGAAATTTACGTGGGATAAAATACCACAACCAAATTAAATATTTATTGTGTCGTATCCATTCCCATGGACTTTTTCTAGTGTCATGAAATGCCTCTGCATTTATCCTCATTTTATATAGTATATATAAGTTGTTAAAGACATTATAAATAAAGTTATTGAAAAAAAAAATTACCTTTCATTGTCGTCTTTCAATTTATCAACAAGCTGTTCAAATTCTTCAATTCTCTTTAATTCTGCAAGAAGTTTTTTACTGTAATGTTTTTCTACTTGATCCATTGCTTCTTCATAACTAGCTTTTTCATCTTTGAGCATATTTTGGAATTTATTTATTTCAACAAGATGCTCTCGTTCTATTTGCTGAATAAGAAAAGTTATATGTACAGAACAGTTTTTACCATGTTTTTAATTTTTTAACAATCTTGTTATTATATGTGTATAAAGCCAATGTGACGGCTTTTAGACAAATAAAAACAAATATCGTCAACTAAAACAAAAAATTATTTTTCATAAATATAATTAAAATATAATAAACTCTTTAAGCAAAAGTTTAATAATATTGTTAAAAATAAAAAGTTATCCATCCTCACTCTTGCAATAAGTACACAAAGGTAGCCGATTTGCACGAGGCTATCACGCAAATAAAAAAAAAATAAAAAAAATACAAATAAACAATAATATTCACATTCAGTGTTCCCTCACTCATCATTTGAATTTCAATAATAAAAATAATCGACCTGTTAATAGACTGCGATTGAAGGCGAGTACAGAGAGAAAAATTGTACAATTGTGAGGTGGTTTCAGTTCAGCAACCCAGTATATGTGTGATAAAATCTTAAGGTTTGTAATTGTTAAAAATATGTTTTTAAATTGATCACTTTGTCTAATCAATAATAAACACTACAGCTACATGCCGTAGAACATACAATATCTATTAAACCAATTAAAATTGTTTAGCTACTAACACTTTTATATTACTTCATTTATGTTTAATACAGGCAAATGACCAAATATATAAAAATACTATACTTTATTTAAAGCTATATTTTTTGCACTGCTAGCTTGGCGTTGAATAATGACGCCTCTTTAGAAACTTTATATTTATGCTATTGTAGGCTGCCCTAAAATTAACGAACAGGATGAGGGTTGTCCGAAGGAATCTGAGTTTTCTCTCCAGACTAAATAGTTGGCCTGTTGTTGACCTACCTTTTCGGAATCCACATTGGTAAGGCTCTAGTTCCCTTTTTGACAATGGTAGCTGCCGCGCAAAAAGAATGTCCGAGAGCACATAGGAGGAATATGTGCCCCAGGTAATTACTGCACTAAAAGGGATCTCCCTTCCTCCATCCATTTCTCTAGTCCACACGTCCATGATGAGGTTGTGGAGGGCCTTTTCAGCCTTTCTCTTCTCTTCGCTGGAAGGTGATACATGTGCCTTGTGACTCTTCAGATTCCTCGACTTTCAGCATTTTCACCTGATTGGATGGGTCGGAATACGACCGGCTCTTCTCTTTGCTCCCTCTCACATATGACAAGAGCCTCCCATATTCCTCCCTCAGACTTCTCCACAAGCTCATGCTGGCAAGTTCATGCTCCCCCGGCAAGCAGTTTGTGATGGCTGTTCAAGCTTCCTGCTCTCCTTCACCTTGTTGTAGAATTGTCTTATTTCTCATTCCGCTCGAAGGTGTACCGCAGCTTTTCAGCTTCACTTTTTAACCTACAACCATCTGCACTCGTAGTTAAGAGACGACAACCCCCTGACGTCAATCCGTCCCAAGACGGAATAACCTGACAACAGTGAGATAACAATAAATTAAATAAAATATAACTCGCTAGTGGAGAGTAACAGAAAAGAATTCTTCCGATCTGAGTCAAGCAGGGTTACCTCGCCTCGCTAACTCTAAGGAGCTTTCACAGATACGTCTAGTCTCTACGAGAGCCAGCGTTATACTGAATATAAATTATTGAGCTTAAATTAATTTTTTGGTATTATATATAATTTTTAATCTTAATTATTTGCTGTATGTGCAAATTGTTATCATAATATTTTATAATGGAATAATTATAAATTATATTAATATAAATTNAAATGCAGTTATGGAAAGAGAAACATTTTGATTATCACGTAATTTTATGCTGGTAGAACTTATGTATCATGTTTTACACCTTTACCCTCTATTAGTGAAGAGTAATTTTCGATGATAATTTAGTCAAATCAAACAATGATTTGGAAAATTGGAAAATGGAGAATTAAAATCAATAAAGAAAAATGCGTTCATGTTAATTTCCAACTGCAGAAAAAAGACTTTCCTGAAATTGTGAAATTTAAAAATATTCCTTTACCACATTCAAATTCCGTTCGTTACCTTAGGTCCATCTTGACTCACGACTCACAAGGGGCAAACATTCTAAAATTAAAAGACGAGAAATCAATCGGCGATATGGACTTCTATGCAGACTCATGAATAAGAAATCTAATCTTACGATAGAGAACAAACTGACCCTTTACAAAACCTTATTACGAATAATCTGGGTTTACGGGGTGATATCATTTCATTTCTTCCCGCTTCAGCCTTTTCCAAGTAAACTGCAATACCATCCTAATCCACTAGCACAGACCATGTCTTCCAACTCCAATCCCTACAACCCTCTCCGTCGACTCAAACGAAGATGGCCTCGCGATCTCCTGGGGACATAGTCTGTAAATAATTTGAGAGTGGTGTCACTAGTCACCTCCACTCCTCATGCGACTTATACATTGTTTTGAAACAACATGTGTGAAACATGAAAATATTACTTCACTTGATGGAGGAGCTACTCAATGGCAGAACTCCTAAATCTCTATTTACAATACACAGGTTGTTTTTTTTTCTCTTAATTTAATTTAAATTTTTTAATGAAGTGTTGGCAATGAGAAGGTCGCGGTTCTTTAAAATATTCACACGAAACGGAATATAGTTGTCGCACGTCATTATTAAGCTTTTCTAACATATATTTCCCTCTTTAACAACTTCATTGGTTTCTTTAAATTTTAAAATTCATGTAAAGATTGTTACCTTAATTTTGAATTTTAAATCTTCGATAATGGAAGTGTAATTGTTATTAGTCTCCCTAAGGGCTGCAAGGTTACTCGCAGATATCTGTCTGATGGAGTACTCATGCTCGCCCTCAGTCTGAAGAAGACGCTCTTTTAACTCCCTATTGGCAGAAGTGATATCTTCGAGCTCATTCACGCTGAGTAGCACCTCGGTCACGTGCTCAGATCTTCGCTCCTCAGCCTCTGAAATCTGCCATATGCAGAGAAATCCATCCTCGCTGGTCGTTATCAGGCTTCTATCGTCGTTCGCAATTATAATCTGTAACATAGCATTATTTAGCCAATGAAATGAAAATTCTGCGTTCTCTATGATTTCAGAAAAAAAAAAAAAAGTTTTACGCAGTTATTCAGTTAAATAACATTAATCTTAATTTATTTATTTCTCAGTTATTTATTATTATTGGTTTGCGATTTTTTCTCATTTTGACTATGTCAGCCTGAGGAACGTCTTGGGAGGTTATTTTTGAAAGATTTTTCCTCGACATTTTTAAATGACCGTTACTTCTACATGACCGTATATCCCATAGTCATACTGGTTTAAAGCGACTCTCCTTCACCCCAAACGTTCGTGTTTTCTATGTTTCTTTCTTCATTAAACTATTCACAATAGCTCTCCATCTTACGTCTTTGACCTACTCTAATTCCAATATCTCGTATATTTCTTTCGACCCGATCTCTTATCTCTTTTCTCCGAAACAAAATACATCATACTTTGATCTCTTCTTTGTAGCCAATGTCTCACTCATTCGGAACTCAACATCCATCACTCCTCTCCCCCCCCCCTGTTCAAATCCCAATTGTCTTTCCCCTTGAGAAAGCAAGAAGTATAAAAACAATTAATGAGAGGGAATATAATAAAAAAATCTATCTGTCCCAGCCAGGAATCGAACCACAACCAAATAAAATATTGATAAAGAAAAATTAAATAAAGTAAATGACGAGAGTCGACTAATAGTTTGACAATGTCAGCTCCTTCGAACTATGACGAAGTTCTCGCCTTTCACGTGGGTTAGGCTCTCGCTAGTGTAGAGGGAATTGAATGAGACAACTAACGCGTCCTGGTAGCACAACTGGCAAGTGCACCGGCCCGGATAGCAGGAGATCCAGGTTCGATTCCTGGCTGGGACAGATAGATTTTTTTATTCTATTCCCTCTCATTAATTGTTTATAATTTACGTGGGATAAAAAACCACAACTAAATTAAATATTTAT
>KZ808259.1:34674-50011 GCA_000696205.2 Oncopeltus fasciatus
GGCTTAGTAGCTTGTAGAGTTGTCCAAGTCTCCTATTTAGTTCCTGTCTTTTGATTTTTGTATGTGTGTTCCATGTTAGACGGGAGTCAAGATGAAAGCCTAGGTACCTGACGCAATCGGAAGTTGGAATAGGGATGTCATTAAAGTAAATTCTGCCAGGTTGTTTCTTCCTTAGTGTGAAAGTGACATGACAGCATTTGCCTTCGTTGACTTTAATGCGCCAGCGCTGGCACCAGCGCTGTATGTCCATTAGATGCCGTTGGAGATTTTGTCTGGCAGTAAGTGAGTCCGCATCGGTAGAAAGGATTGCTTGATCATCTGGTTGCTAGGAGTGGTTATTATTATTACATTTTTTTTTTTTTTTACTTTTTCATAGAATTCCCTTATCCATTCCTTTTGTTATATTCCAAACCAGCTACTCCAAATTTGGTAGTAGTTTATCAAATTAAAATTATTAAAATATCCCCTACAGGTGTACTTGCCTGAGGGATGTAATGCAGCGCCATATATCTCGTCGGAAAACCTTTTTATTAAGATAACTTTAAGGGTTTTGTAATTCCAAAGTCTAATTGTCTTATCATGAGCACCAGCTGTCAAGAATATTGGCTTCCAAACACTCGTAGAAAGAGCAGCGATCGGACCGTCATGGTACCCGCTCCCATCTATCTGGAATTCATTCCATTTGTTGTCCTATAAAAAAAGTAAATAAATAAGCAATTGTACTTAAAAAGCAAGAGTTTTTACTCAAAAAGCTGTTATTGAGATGATTAAGTCAAGACTTATGATGGTCAAGACTGAGCCCTTTTAGTAACGTTGTAAAATTCCTTTGTGTTAATAAATAAAATTGAATGAAAGAACAATTTTTCATTAGTTAACATAACTTAAGTCCATGAAATCAAACTATTCGTCTAACCCTTCACTTTTACGTTTACTTTAGGGTGTCTTGACATTACAAATTTGTTTTTAAAAGCCCTCAAATAAATGAATGTAATATCACAAACAATTTATTGTAACAATTTTTCACTATGCTACATTACTAATGACAGTGTACTTGTAAAATGAGTGACATTAGCTTATCTGAGTTCAGATCTCCTCCTAGATAATTTAGACAAAAGTAGGCCTAGGAAAGAATTATTAAGGCTTGTTATCAAGTTCAGTTTTTAGGGAATGCAATTTATTACGATCATAGATCCCAATATTTATAAATATATTATATTGTACAGTTGACCTTTTCTATTAAATGTTATATAGACTAAAAATAATAAAATTAGCATGTTATTTTCAAACGAATTTAATACAATAATGATAATAATAATATGATAATAATAATTTTCTTTAATAGTCATAAAAAATCCTTCGATAAGGGGCTTGCTCTTTAAACTCAAGTTTATCCTTCCACAACCTTATTACCTAATATCATGTCCTATCTTTCCGATAGATACTTTCAAGTCCGTATAGGGCTCCTCTCTGAGGACGGGTTACGTCCCGGGATAGACGAGCAAGGATAATAATGTACCCCATCAAAAATTATAATGTATAGAAAATGTACAGAATAATTAATCAAATAAAGAGTTATATATAAAAAGTAGTCATAAATATAGGTGTCTTACCTGCTCAAGTTTAGTCTTCTTAAATAAATTTGACAAATACAATTCAGTTTTTTTTGTTGTGACAACAATTCTATCGTTAGAAGAATTAATACTTGCAAAATTTATTTTGTAAATATTTCTGTATTCAGCCTCAGGTGAAGGCAATGGGATCTTAATGATGTTGCTTTTGATCCAGCTAAAAACATAATGAAGGAAATTAAATCCAAATGAAAATTAACCAACTTATATCTCCTCTAATATTTTCTGAACATGGCATTGGCTTAGATTGAAATTTGCAAAACTAAAATAAAATACATAAATAATGTTATCACTAAGTGTCACTCCTTATTTAGGAAAACATGATTTTCTATCAACGTCGACTATTCTTCTATATTATGTAATTTATCGTTCTATGTTATGTTATTTATTTTGTGTACAATGTACTTACAATCTAAAATTAACTGATTATTGTTTACCTTAATTAAACCTTACTTCGCAATCTATGTTCTCTAATTTGAAGTAGAGTTAGCCTGCTTTGAGTCATAAATTTTATTTTGAGAGGACCCTAATGCTAAGAAAACTAAGAAGATTGCTGATTCAGAATGATTTGGAATAACCTGTACTGTTTGTGCTGTGATATTGGAGTTTTCTGGATGTCATCATTAATGTCATCTTCAGGGCCTTTTGCACCTCAGGCATTTTATAATTCAGAATAAATGTGTTCAATTAATATAATAATGAGTTCTATTAATATTAATATAATAATGTTCTATTAATATAATATAATAATAATATAATAATTTATGACCTGTGCTCACTCTATGATACATTTTATAATTCAGAATTCAGAACAAATTCAGAATTCAGAATAAAATCAGAAAACAAAATATAATTCAGAATAATTCATAATATAGATTAACGGAAATACTAATTTATAGTCCTTTTTCCTAAATAGTGAATTAAAAACAAAATATAGCCTCTAAAAACTAACTTATTTATAAAACATCCAAATTATTATCAATTTGTTTATGTGTGAAGGCATTGTGCGAAATTTGTAAATTAATTAAAATGTACTGCATATTCATATTTGAATATATCTGTACAGACGCTATGATAAGAAAAATAATGCAGTATCTTGATAAATATATTAGGTAGTTAAAAATAACCCCCATAATCAAATCAAATGTGATTGTAGTAACTATTGTCTAATAATCATTAAACTCATATTAAATGTTTTCTTTTCCTGTTGTGCATTAGCGTATTAATTTAGTTTTGATCAAATATAACAATTTTATATGCTTACGATATCTCATTGTGAATGAAATAACAAAAAAAAATACATATAGTAAATACATATATTAATTCTAAACATTTAACCTCCTACGTTTAACATACCTTAGTGGTTGAGTTTTCTCGAAAACTACCATCTCTCCAACATTGCAGGAGTACACAAAGCCTTTCTTAAAGGAAATCAGAGCACGGACTTCGTGAAGCCCATTCTTGTCCTCTTCTGAAACAATCTGCGACGCTAACGTCACCGAGTCTGAGCTTTTCAGAGATGATCTGTAAAACAGCTACCTAACAATCAGCAATTAATTATATAAAATAAAATTTAATAATAATTATAATAAATTAGATTATAACTATAATTGATTTTTATTGTAGTCAGCGCACTTGGTAAGCAGGAAAAAAAAAAGTAATGCATTTTAAATAAAATTGAAAAATTTTATTTGGCAAAGTTTAAAGAAAATCCTATCTAATTTGATCTATGAAAGCAAAATAAAGCCTTCATACTTTTAATTACATTGTCCAAAATAATTAATTTTTTAAAAGCATCAGACATAATTTCAGAAAATATTATCGAGTTTAAATAATAATTTTATTATATAATTTATTGAATTTATCTGTATTTGTCTGAATGATTCTTCATTTACATTCTACTTAATTAATTTAGGGAGAAGAATTACTTTTCAACTTCATATTGTTATTTCCCCTTTTTATTGTTTCCATCTAAAGGCAAATGATCTGAATAAATCTCAGTTGGATAATCGTCTTGATTTATACAATTTAATACGACGTAATTTTTAGTTTTATAACAATTGTATTCAAATTTGTATTCGTTTCTTAAAAAATTGGATATTATTGGAAGATATTTAAGAATGTAATCACGATTGTACGGCGAGTTCTCTAATTTTAAAAAAATATAGAAACTGAATCCGGTATTTAGGCTTCATATTAAAAATTATTGGAAAAAATTAAATTTTACTGAAAACAGATTGGGGGAGATTCACAATTTGAGAGGTAATTAGTATTCGATCCAAAAGTTAACTTTTTTTTTTTCAAATTGTGCATATTTTTTATATTCACGAACGCTTAGGCTTAAATTGTTGGAGCTTACATTGGAAGAGACAAGTAATTGAATATTAAACAAAGAAACATAGACTGGAAAATATGTTGATCGCATGAAATTTATAATATACAACAGAAATTATATAGAAATTATATATTGTTGACGATAAAGAAAGGTTAAGATTAGTGAAGGGTTTCTTGAGTTTTTTTGGAAAGGTTTGAGAAACAAAAGAGGGATAAAAAATTATCGTCATTGTAAATTTTTTTTGTGGTATTTAATCCCACATAATTTTAACAATTTTTAGTACAAGGGGTTAAAATTTACGCGGAATTAAATACCACAAAAAATTTATAAAATTAAAATTTAAAAGTAAATAACGAGAGTCATTTAAACAGCTTAACAATTTCAGCTCCTCCGAGCATAGGACGATATATTCGTCTGCCTTGGAGGTTAGACTCACGACACTAGTGCAGGGAATTTAATAACTTATCAGACTTGTCTCGGTAGCGTAAATGGAATAACCGGCCCAGGTAGCAGGAGATCCATGTTCGAGTCCTGGCTGGGACAATTAGATTTTTTATTCTGTTCCCTTGCACTAAAAATTGTTAAAATTATTGTCATTGTTTTGGTTAGTAGTTTTTGTGTGGTAATTGGAATTGGGGAAATTATTCATGAGATTTTTATAATATGGACGGGGAAGCCAATATAGAGGAGGATGTCACTATTTATTATAAAAATTCCTGTCATATGTGTGAATTAAATTTTTGGTAACGGTAACCATTTGATTAGGGAGGGGAGATAATAGGTGTGCATAATGGTGTGATTGAGAAAATAGTTGATGAGGATGAGATGATAGGTGAGGTGAATTTCTCTAAAACAAAGGTTTTTTAGTATACTTTTTAAGTACCCACATTTCTACCTGTCAATTTTTTTTTTGTTTTAATTACTGGCTATTCTTTTTCTTATCTTATGTTAGATAACTCAAATAACAGCCCTGAAGTCGCTTGGTTTCCGCATTTTGCAATTAATTAAGGAGCCGAATCTTAATTTGTTAGATGAGAGTCTTACTCTGTAAGTTGTATCTGCGCCAGAGATTCGGCTTGGTAGACGGCTCTCAGTTCTCCGTGGTGCAGCAAGAGAAGTCTACCGTCCCAGGAGCCGACGAGCAGCTGTTGAGGGCCGATCCACGTGGCAGTCTGCAACGCCACTCGATCTGCTCGCGAGAAGCCGTACTGGCGCCAGGAGCTATCCGACTGGCTGAGGAGCCTGAACAGGCCTGCCCCGATCACCGCCATCACTGTCTTGTCTTCCGGGTTGGGCACTACCTTACCACCACAAATACTAGGATATATTCATAGAACGTTCATTTCCCAAATAGAGAAGTCGAATGAGGACTTCATTCATTCAATTCATAATTTATTTTTTTCATTTTTTAAAATTTTAATTTTTGGTTTAATTTCGAGGATATTTTTTTCAGTTTTTTAATTGAACAAGTATATACAATGCTCAAAAGATCCCCAGCTGTTGTCCGCTGTGGTGATTGGGGAAGTAATAATTATTATATATTCTTGATATTATTTAAAATAAAGCTGTTATAATTTAAAAATATTTGTAAAATAAATAGGAAATACAAATTAAATGGAATAGCAAAAACCTCGTTGCAATTAAATTTTACTTGCTATAAAAAAGAAATAATTTAAAATAAATTTTGCTTTAACTACATAGTATCACTATCATTGTAACTTATTATGACTCATACATGTATAAAATATGATAGCTGACATAAAACGAAATATGGACCAAAAATGATACAAAAATAGCATTACCTTAAACTTCCGCTTTAATATTTATTTAATTGACTTCCAACTCGCCATTAATTGCATAATTAAAAATAACAAATTGTCTAGCACATTCTTTTTTTTAAAATTTAGTTCTGTGGAATATAAGCTTTGCCATAGAACAAAATAGGAGTTTTTCATGCACTGAACGCAGGTATTGCTGGCTTGCAGCCTCTGAACTACCTCTGTATCCCCAAGTAGCGGGTGAATGAGACGCCAACTTTTTACTCAATCGCGGCTTTGACCATGCGATGAAATCTAATGAAAAAGAATGTTCAGGTTTTTATGGTTGAAAATCAGCATCACCTTTAGTGGTGAGAGGTTCTATTTTACTTTCTACGTGAGTTGATCTTAATACAAAAAGTGTTGAGCCCCTGAAGATGCGACAGCATAAGATGCAAAACTATCAGATCATGAAGTATAAAACACTATTAATTTATAATAATATTATTGTATATTTTGCCTTCGGTTCTTTTTACTTTGTAATTAGCAATAAAAATAAACTAGGAAGTGTTTCATCCAAGTTAGGTCAGTTCAAAGGGACGACAGACGCAGACTAATTGAACGAGCCCGAAGCTAGAAATTTATTCATAAGCCGATATTTATATAGTAACAATAAGTCCTGAGGAGTGTCGTATAATATACAAGGTCATATTGTCTTGCTAGTTTTACGCTTGATGAATTAAACATTGTTTAAATGTTTAATTCAACGAAATGTTAAATCCATACAACTCCTGCTACGCACAGCTATACATTAAACTGAAGACAACTCGTTTGGGGATTGGTTTTGATTAAGAGAGAAGTAGATTTTCCATGAGAGCTGGAATGGAATCTTTAACCCCCTTTGAGTCCAAGTTTGTAGCTTACCTGGCTGACTGAGAGTCCTCGCTGTGAAGCCACTCCAGAGTAAAGAACTTTCCCTCTGCGCCAATCATAGACTAAAAGAGACCAATCTGGATCTCTGGTAACAGCCACAAGTTGGCTTTGGTCCTGGAGGAAGGCGACACTGGCCCAATCCTTGGATGTATTCTCTTTCAACGGGATCCCAAGTAATTTAAGGCGACTTAGAGTTAGTAGGTCATAAATCGCCAGTGTCGGCTTTTCTCCTTTCTCTCCAACGACAACAAATTTTCTGGAAACCAATAAAAACAATTTTTTTTTTACAATAAAAATAATCATTCCTTAATATGTAAAAATTATTTATGAAAGAGGCTAAGATATCACAACGAGGTAGTATTTAAAAATAAACTATAGTACAAGCGAAGTTTCACAAAAAAGGCACTCGTTTAATTTTAATACGATAATGTTTGTTATTTTTCGTATATACATACATACATAGAAACACATATTGTTTCCATTAAAAAAATTTTTTGCCTAGCACTATTTAAGCATAAGAAATTTAATCTGCCTTAAAAAAAAAAAAATTATTAGGCTTTCTTTCAGCCACTTGGGGTCGTGGAGGGAGGTGTTATCTATAGGTTTCCATGCCATTTTAAACATCCATGGTCAGGATAAGCATTTATATATCGATTAAAGCTTGCCCAAACCTCACAACAGATTCATGAACGACGAATTCTGAGAAGAATTTACAGGCCTTTTAAGAAAGGGAGCAGATGAGGAAAGGTATCAGGAATTACTTAGGAGGTAATCTGGAACTCTACAGCTTGTACCGTGGCACAGACTTGATTACTTTTAAAAAAATTAGAAAGTAGCGGTGATTAAGGGATTTTTTATTAATACAACTTTTTCGGTATTCCAATCAACATACCTCACTGTATTGTGTATCTAGGGACTTGTATGGATCCATTACCATTATACTTAGACTTTACAGCTTCACTGTACTTACATTCTCAACATTTCTAAATATGACAAGGATGGATTACTTTAACAAACATTTTCTGGCCAAAAGCTTGGAATGATAAATTTTAAATATTTTCATCTCATGGTATATTTGTCAAAAGCTAACCTTCCAAGATACCATTCTGTTGAAAGGATGAGTTTTGGAATGTAAAACTATAATTGTAGCTTGTGCAACTCACATTCCATCTCTCCTTGGCCGTTGTCCAGTATGGTGGGAATTTCGTGTAAAGTGGTTTGATCTTGTCGAGCTGGGTGATAATTGAGGCATACAAATACAAACTTACGAGTATGTATAGTCTTTATTAGTCTTGAAAAGTATCTCATAGCACGATATTTCAAATTTATTTTGGTTAAAAATGTTACTTACATACTTTAAATTTCAATTTATTGGATATTTCTGTGGCTCTATTATCATTATTACTTATGTTTCTTTTGTTTATTATTAATTAGGTAATGGTTGTCAATATATTGTGTATATTCCATATTTTTAAATTTTGTTTATAAATGTTGAACTCCTACCGACGGACTTTTGTTCAGTGTATTTGATTTTTTTTACTTGTTTTTTTTTAAGTGTCAAATTTATAATTCTTTATTAATAAAAACACCATTCATTCAATCATTATGTGCCTAGGATGGTTAATAGTAAAACCCGTAAGAAGATATGATAAGATACGTTTTACTACACAAAAAGGAAAGAAGATATAATGTTATTTGAATGGATAATAAGGAAACAGCGCAGGGGTCCTATAAACATTTAGAAGCTGAAGAGCTGGAGTGAACACAAAGCCTGGAGTATGCTCTTGGAAAAAGAACAGATTTGATGGCGAATCGTAGCACCATGCATGTTTCCTTATGTATTGGACTACCAATCCTAATAAGGTGATTTTATTTATTCACAGAAAATATACTGCTATTATTATTTCAATGCAGAATTTCGACTTGTATAAATAACGATGTCCTGAAGTGCGTTTTATAACAATTATGGTAATTTCTTGATTAAGAAACAATACAATACAAAATCATTTATATGTTATTTAAATTTAATTTTAACTTATCATTATTTGTTGTCCTTCATATTATTTGAATAATAGAGCTGTAATGAACTACTTGATTCTTGAGGGGATTATAGGTGGCAGATAAATTTCAATCATCAGTTATCCAATTTTTCTCGTTTATGATAATGTTTTTGAGTTTTCATTCATATGATACAAATCAAATTTTAGTGATGAAATCCTCTAATTTGGCTAATTTGAGATTAAACCATTTAAAACTAAAATATAGGTTACAGGTAAACTTCCACTACCTGTTGTTCAATTTCACTAAGTGAATCCTATAATCCTCTTTCTAATAGCCGTCCCATTTTTGTTAAGTTTACGTCACAGATAATGAAGAAGATTTCAAAATAAAGATTGTTTTAAAAACTTATAGGTCTTTCAGACGAGATAACATAGAATTCCAATGTTATTACTGGGAATGAACTTAAAACATCCTTGGTCCTTATGCATTCTCAGGCAAAATATACTAATACAAATTCAGGATTGAATTGGTTCACTTAAAATTATTTAATTAAATATGATTATATAATCATTAACAGACACATTAAAATATCATATTTAATAATTATTTAGATTGTTTAATTCAAAACGAAACAACAATTAACTTTCAGGAGCTGTTTCAGAAAATCATGAATGTTTTCGTATCCTGTGAAAACACATATTATAATGGACGAGAGCTTCTTATTTAGTTGGCATAAACCATAATTCAGAAACAGGATTTCTACTTAAAGGAAAAACTTAACATCCTTAAAAAAGTTCCTATTTATCCTGTACACTGCTGACATCCCTACCCATCCAGGTACCCTTCAGGTCTATTTGCGGACGATAATGCTATCCTATCCTCCCATCTCGATCCTAAAACTGCTTCTAAAAACCTACAAGATCACCTCGAAAAATCAAACAATGGTGTGGTAAATGGAGAATAAAAATCAATGAAGAAAAATGCGTTCAAGTTAATTTCCAACTGCGGAAGAAAGGCTTCCCTGAAATTGTGAAATTTAACAATATTCCTTTACCACATTCAAATTCCTTTCGTTATCTTGGGTTCCATCTTGACTCACGACTTACATGGGGCGAACACACTAAAATTAAAAGACAATAACTCAATCGGCGATATGGACTTCTATACAGACTCATGAATACGAAATCCAGTCTTACGAAAGAAACAAACCGACGCTCGACAAAACCTTAATATGACCAATCTGGACTTACGGAATAGAAATCTGGGGTGCCGCCAAGCCATCCAACATCCAAAGAATCCAGCCCTTTTAATCTAAAACCCTGAAAATAATTGCAAATGCTCCCTATTATGAATCCAATTCATCCCTTCACCACGATCTTAATATCCCTTTTATTCAAGACTTCATTTCTTCACCACTACACCCTTTTCCTTAGTAAACTGGCATACCATCCTGATCCACTAGCACAGACCATGTCTTCTAACTCCAACCCTTTCAACCCTCCCCGTCGACTCGAAGATGGCCCCGTGACCTTCTGGGGACAAAGCCTGTAAATAATTAGAGAGTGGTGTCATCGGTCACCTTCTCTCCTCATGTGATTGACATTGAATGTCATTTTTTTTAAATTCATTGTAGTAATCAAATTACAAAATGTTTTAATTTAACAGAATGTAATAAATAAATAAAAGTTTAATAAAAAAATAAAAGTAAGGACCCCTATTATTAAATATGTCATCATAAAATTGACCATTGACTATGAATACTGCATGCAACTGCAAAGAAGAATATCCTACGCTAAAAACTCACAAAATTCTCATCAAATATTACCATCTAGAAGACTTTTGACAATGGTTGCCTAAATTTTAGAACTGCTTTTTCCAACAGACCTCCCGTACCTTTAAAACCTATACACCATCTTGGCTAAAAAAAAATTAATTACTCGCAAAATTATAGACCTTGATTTCTGTCACTTTAGACAGAACCCTCCACATCAAATCTAAATACAGAACCTTTTTACAGAAAGTTTTCTTTAATATAAATATTCGTTTCCAATCCTAACCAATTTTACTATCTCCAAAGTCAATCTAACCTAGCAAAAATAGACCTTTACATTCATTTAATCAGGTATAAAATTCAAAAATAATCATAATCAATATTATGATTGATAAATCCTTAACTCCGTTCTGTACTATGAACCACCCGTTACATTGTACTCCGTTATGAATGTTGAGAAATATGCATCTATAGAACCTAACATGATTATCAAACATATATAAGTATGTACACATACAATTCCCCTTGAAAAGTTTAGTGACAAAAATGACTCAATTAAAAAAAAATTAAAAAATAATAGCACTAATTATTTTTAAAGCCCTGGCATTGTTGAAACCTACTACAGAAAAAACACATATTACCTTACAGTTACTATGACACAATGGTCAAGTAGAATTTATACATTAGTATAAATAACACACCTGTCAGGGCTAATTGATATAATTGAAATCTCCTTGCTTGAAGGCGAAACCTTGATGAATTTCTGTTTATCAGTAATCATATTGTCAATAACGAGTATTTTCCCGGCAGGGTGCAGAAGTTCGTGGTCACTTAGGAAATGTACATTACCACGAATGTCCGTCGACAGGCCAAAAAACAGCTTCGCTTCAAGTTTTGGTATTTCATATTCAGCATTTCTCTGAGACATGGCCAGATAGCTTAAACACTGAGAATAAACTCAGGTAACTAGGGTAAACTTATGGAGCCAGGCACCCGGCCTTGTATCTAGGGAATGTCACTCTAGCAACAACTATTTCCCATGGATTCTCTTTTTTCTTCTTTCTCTTTTTCTCTCTTCATACCCACACGTATATACTTTAAATAAATATAAACCTATTTAAAAGAAGAAGTTGTTTAACTATAAACATAATTTTATTTTTTTCATTTTATTTCATACCCCCATTGCTGTAGCTGCTTGGGATGTTATATAAGGCCTGAACAGATTCAATCAATGAAAATAGTCTGTCCAAAGTGTGGCCACTTTCTTCTTCACGCCTGCTTGGTAGGAGGCGAGAGGCGTTTGGAATACTCACTTCTGCCCAGGATATGCAATCTCTGTAGAAATTATACATACTCAGGAAGCGACAAAGATCCTTTACTGTTTGAGGGTAAAGAAACTTCTATCTTTCTAGGCATTTAATTCTTTGGGAGGACAGGTACCAGTGTCTTTCTGGTTCACTTTGTATCTTAGCACCTATTTATATGATGCAGTAGGTTACCTACAAATCATATAAAAATAACAGACTGAAATTTCCTGCACTCCCCAATGAAAATATACTCTTTATGAGATAACCGTTCATGATATAAAAAGAATGAGAAAACAAGAATATCAATCAAAACTTTATAAAAGCATTAGGATAAAGTAATAAAGAAATTAGGCACATTTCGGGAACGAGTGAAACCTAAATCACAAATTTAATCGTAATCAATTGAGCCATTTTTGAAAAATTTTATGAACTATCCACGGCACACAGAAATTTATTTTTTAGTCTAAAAGCCAGGTACAGTACAAAAACTAATTAAAAATGCAACAAATATTCTCACAATAGCTTATTTTATTATTCAGTATACAAGTTTTAGAAAAGCTTTCTTTAATATAAATATTTATTTTANGAGGGGGAGGGGGGAATGAGAGAGGGGGGGGGAGAGGCAGAGAGTGAGCAGTGAAAAGAGAGAAAGGTATGATATACATAGAAAACGGATAAAGAAGAAGAAAGTAACAATACTGACAGAGAAAGGGGAAAAATAATGTAAGAAAGAAAAAGAGTGCCTGTCGCTGAAATGTAACATTAGCTGTGTCTCCTATTTCTCAGCACTCCTTCCCTTACGTAAGTAAATGTGTCTCTCTCCAACACCCTTCTCTTCTGTCAGGATAACCTGTACCGCTGATCCTAAATTCTGACGTACACATTCTGGGGGGAGTTCTCAAATGGAGGACTCCAGGTCAACTGGAGCCGATTGGTCATTTCGCCCAGTCAAAGGGCCTCAATTTATCCCTGAAGACACGTGAAGATTATGCTGTATAAGTTAGAGTACGGTAATCAGATGGAGTTTTGTCCATATTTGGTCGAAATAATGTAATTTAATTTTTATTTTATAAACTCTTATTTATTTATTACATTCTGTTAAATAAAAAAAAATTGTAATTTGATTACAATGAAATTAAAAATGAAATTCAATGTCAATCACAAGAGGAGAGAAGGTGACCGATGACACCATTCTCTAATTATTTACAGGCTTTGTCCCCTGGAGGTCACGGGGCAATCTTCGTTTGAGTCGACGGGGAGGGTTAAAGGGGTTAGAGATGGAAGACATGGTCTGTGCTAGTGGATTAGGATGGTATGGCAGTTTACTGTAGAAAAGGATGAAGTGGGAAGAAATGGGGTCTTGAACAAAAGGAATATTTAAAAAATGGTGAAGGGAAGAATTGGATACGTAATAGGGATTGCATTTGCAATTATTCTCAGGGTTTTGGATTGAAAGGACTGGATTCTTTGAATGTTGGAAGGCTTGGCGGCACCCCAGATTTCTACTCCGTAAGTTCAGATTGGTCGTAATAAGGTTTTGTAGAGCTTCAGTTTGTTCTCTATCGTAAGATTGGACTTCTTATTCATGAGTCTGTATAGGAGTCCATATCGCCGATTGAGTTCTTGTCTTTTAATTTTAATATGTTCTCCCCATGTAAGTCGTGAGTCAAGACGGAACCCAAGGTAATGAACGGAATTTGAATGTAGTAAAGGAATATTGTTAAATTTCACAATTTCAGGGAAGTCTTTTCTTCCGCAGTTGGAAATTAACTTGAATGCATTTTTCTTCATTGATTTTTATTCTCCATTTGCCACACCATTGTTTGATTTTTTCGATGTGATCTTGTAGGTTTTTAGAAGCAGTTTTAGGATCGGATAGGATAGCTTTGTCGTCCAAAAATAGAGCTAAGAGGGTACTTGGATGGGTAGGGATGTGATACAGTATAAATAGGATAGGTCCAAGCGCACTACCTTGAGGAACTCCCGCTTCCACTTGGTAGAAATCGGAGTAATCTAATCCTTACCGAACCCTAAAGAAACGGTTGGATAAGTAAGACTTAGTATGGATTTCAGTTTAAGCAGAAGACCACTGTGCCAGACTCTATCGAATGGTTGGGAAACATCCAAAAAAACTCCTGGGCAGTACTCTTTGCGCTCAAGGGAAGAGGAGATGTAGTCTACGACGCGAAACACTTGCTGGACAGTAGAATGCTTACTTCTGAAGCCGAACTTATGATTTGGGAGAATATTGAAGGGTTCAATGGAAAGCATCAGTCGTTTTAAAAGTGTTTTTTTGAAAACCTTTGAAAGTGTGGGGAGGAGACTTATAGGACGATAGGATGAGGGGTTATGTGGTGATTTTCCAGGTTTGGGAAATAGTATTATATCAGAATATTTCCAGAGGAGTGGGAAATTTATAAATACTAAGAAGTATCATGCTTTCTAGAGGCAGCCCAATGAAGGGAGTAGGGAAGGTAGAGGCGGGGAATAGCTCGAGAAGAGGTGACAAGAGGGGAATGGGGGTGGGGATGGCTGTAGGGGCACAGAAGGAGGGCCTCTGATGAGATGGCCTCTCCAAGCCGCCCGGTAGGTTTCGCTCTGGTTATCAGTTTTGTATTTACTGAATGTTCAACAGTATTAGTGTTCATAATACATGATGTATCTGTTTGACTTTCTGCACTCTGCTTCCCTTTTTAGTGCTTCTGCAAATGATTTAATACACTGTGATTCTGCTAAAGATACTGGCGCCTAACAAAATTGTAAGAAAGCTTGTTTTTAAACTGAATTGTTTTTATGTGTATTTTGTTTTTTTTCTATTAACCTGGGGGGGCTACTGTCCTAGCAAGTAATGTCTAAAGGTACTTTCCATATTATAAATAACAGCCAGTAAGTACTGTAAGAATGGTTTCTTCCCAAAAGACGGAAATCGGGCCATTAAGAGCATTTCTTGTAATCAGGGGCAGTTTTGTTTCGTTTTTATACTCAAAACCAATGGTTTTGTAACTTCTGCCTTTGATACAACTTCTAAAGTAGTACGTTACTAATAATAATCGTTTAGATTTATCTAACATTTTTTTAAAATTTAATAATTTTTTGGTGGTTTAATTTAGTCTGGATTTGATTTTATTCTGCCTGTTAAAATAATGTGTCCAAAAATTTACTTCTCTAAAAATATCTACACCTCATACACAGTGAATTGCCTATGTAATTCATTAATCTTTAACAATTCCATTGTCCGCTATTTGATTTTACAACAATTCTTAAAGTCCATAATGCCCGTTATCAGTTAGAAAATTAGTGTTTTGAGTGCTTATCTTATCTAACTCAGCTTGTTAAAAGCAGCTTAGGACGTCAATAGTTATTAGGTCAAGTATATGTCTGCTACGTTTGGGTAAGGGTATTGGTTATCAATCATTAAGAATTGCCTAAATTTTTCTGTTCCACAGCCATATAACTTTTAGGGATCATCTAAATGGATTGATGTCAAATATTAACTTTGGGTTAGGCCTTTGCCTACCATTTTTTAATTTTTCAATAAACTCTATAAATCTAAATTTTCAGGAAGCCGTATTGTTCGTTGCAATCTAAATTTATATATATATATA
>KZ808259.1:66816-80095 GCA_000696205.2 Oncopeltus fasciatus
CATAAAAATATAGTTCACAAAGTCATCTTCAACGATCAGATAAGAGAAGCTCTTAGATATTACGTTCTCCAAGAAATTATGATCATCCTCTTTTTACGGACTCCTATAGCTTCATATGTGCCTCAAACAATACATCATCACTCAATATGGTCGTTCCCACCAAGATAAAACTTCTGACTCTGAAAATATCATTTAACTCTTTTATATGTACAACTAGCGGAACCGGCAAACTTCGTTTTGCCAAAAAAAATTTTTTTTTTTTAGGGCGTTGCTGGCCCTAAGCAAACATTAGTGTTGTATGTTCAAAAAGAATTAGTGTTGTATTATCACACGATTTAAATAGAGCTTTTAACGAAATTTACGGCCTTCAAATAAAAATTGATAGAATACCTATCATAAAGTTTTTTCGCAGAATAATTTACATATGGTAGAGATATGACCTGAACCAAAAAAGAAACACATGTATTTAAGGAAAATTGGAAATGAAAATTTGATTTTGCTACGCCCCTCCGCCCGCAGACCGAAAATCAAAAATCAGACTTAACAGTGTCACCCACCTGAATATTCTGAGGATTCCCTCAAAATTTCATCAAAATCAGCCCAGCCATTTCAAAGTCCATACGTTACATACATAGACACATCCTATTTTATATTTATAGATGACATGCTAGAATTGATAAAAATGAAATAGCAAGCCTAGCAGAAAACAATTACAGTAACGAAGAACCTTGAGCCCAGTTTTCTGGAGATTGAAATCAACCAGAGATTGAAAACGCAAATGGAAGGATCCACATCGAAGACCTGTCATTGAAAAATGTATTTGAAGTACAGCTCAGCTAAAGACAGTGGAAAACTCGACTCGACACCCGAACAAAGGAACTTTGAGGAGACGAAATTCGGCCATCTTATGCCCGTCAGCGCATTGGCTATTCCAATCTCACTGCTCAGGCTGTGGGGAGACACTATGTGTGCAGCACATTCTAATAAGCTGGTTAAGTATGACTAGACTCTAAATTGGCAGATATCTCAAACTTCTTCTTCAACTGGATAAAGAAAATTTAGGAATGTTTTTACCTTTCTGAGACACAAAAACTAAAATTACATTTTGCCATTAAGATGAGTTACAATTAGATTTAAACGTTTTGCATTTAATAGAAATAACCCACTAAAAATTATAAAATAAGCTTATGACCTCTCAATATTCTTTGCTCTTTATTTTCAATTTGTTAGACTCAGTCATGTATATGATGCTTACGAAAATAATTTTATGACATGACTCTTGAAGACCTCGACATATAAGTCCTTGTGTTATTAAAAATATTTATTGAGTATTGACTCAAAATCTTGAAACCGTATTTTTTTTTTTTTTAATTTTATCAATGCGCCACACAAATGATAGCATAAACATTTTAAATGATCAGAGACGGATTCGCTCAAAAACTCATAAAAACTCATAAACACAGCTCTTGCGCGAGTGAGTGAGTATGTGGGTGTGTCAGAAAATATTAATAAAAATAATGGAAAACGAAACATCCGCGGACGTAATAAATACAAGTATAAATCCCACATCAAAGTAGGAGGATGATTAAAAGTATGGGATATTCAAGAAGAGGACAAAAAGACCGTTACAATCCAAAAAGGACAATTAAGACCGAAAATGTAAGAAGGCCGTTACATTTTCGAAAACACAAGCCGCCCTTCATCAGAGAGAGAACTAGATATTAACTTTTCATTTTTTTTTTTTTCAAATAATTTCGTGGAGCACATATTACGCTTATGTAGAGTCCACGTTAACTATGGGTCCTGTATTCAGATAATGCCATTTCATGAAGGCAATGAATTCCTGAGTTCAGGGCAGTATCTATTCGGAAAGAGCAGGGGAACAATGTGGGCGGTTGCGAAATGATTATATGATTGATGCTGCTTTGGAAAAAATGTACAAATCGTGACATTCCTTCATGTTTCAGGAGCATTCCTTTGCGTAACCCTTGATATCTCAGCCTAGAAATCATATTCTCCTAGGACCACTGGGTTATAACACATTTCTGTCAATACACGAATGAAAGAATTCAAACAGTTATTGGAAATGGATTCTAATCTGAATATACGTATGACACATAGATAGCGGCAGCACTTTGTTTATGCTTGAGCAGAGCAGATGACAATACGGAACGAACTATACAACTTAATAAAAATTATAGTAATGTCAAGATGTGTGAAATGAACGTATTGAAAGAATAAGAATGTAACACTTCACATAATAAATGAAGTGTTTTATTGTAACTCTCATGTTATCTTTAACAAGAAGGCAAAACTGAGTTTTGCTCACCCAAAACAGAAAAGCTGACGGAGGAGTATTAATTAAGATAGTAAAGTATGTTTTTTCTTGACTTATAGACTTATTGAGGGGACTTGTCCCACCAAGAAGATTGATCGAATACGGAACCCCAACTTTTAATTGAATGATCAGTGAGCAATAATTTCTTTAAAATAAAAACACGAAATTTTATTAACATCTCATTTTAAATGGAAAATAAAATCAGGACCAGTAATGAGACCTGTGGGACTTATAGGAGGTAGGTTTAGTTGCAACTGTAAGTTTGATAAGAAACTTATCGCCGTCTTGTCAATTTTATAACCACTTCAATCCAATAAAAAGAAAATTTTACCATTTTTATCAATGGATATTATTATTATTATCATCATATACTCTGCTTTGAGAAGAGCATCATATACTTCACACTTATGCACTATGAGTGCGAAAATTAGAAATAGTTAGATAGAGATCGTTGAACTTTATGAGGAAGGATAGGTCGGAAATTCGGTCTTGGAATTTGAAGAGATAAAAAATAATTTGTATACCAAAATGTTTTTGTTTTTATTATTGGCAACATTTCAGCCTATATTTCAGGCATTTTTTAGGCTGATATATTAAGATATCATATATCTATTTAGGAAAGGAATTGAAGGGGGGTGATATAGTCGTTAAGGGAAAATTCTGATGAGAGTCGGTGTTTTACAAAGGGAAAGGCGGCTTGTCTTTGAGGGATTAGGTGGCCTGACGTTACTGGAAAAGTCAATATGGGAAAGTGAGAATCGGTGTGGTGCTAAACTAAAACGATATGAAGTAGTCTTGTGGTAATTTTTTTTTTAGGATCTGGAAAATGTTACTGAATGTGGAAGAAGTATAATATGTGTCTGTTCTGTCTTTGATATGTTGAACAACTGACATTCTTGGAATTCCCACGATGTATATTACTCCGACATTGTATTTCACCACCCGACTTTCACTTTCCATTTGGACATTTCCAGCAACCTCAGGCCACCAAATCTCTCAAAGACAAGCGGCCTTTCCCTTTGTAAAACACCGACTTTCATAATATTTTCCTCTTACCGGCCTCCCCCTCTCCACTCCCCCTTATCCCACTTCAGTTCCTTTCCTAAATTTGTAGAAATACTTCTCAGTCATGATTTAGTTACCAAAAAGAATGAGGCTCTCTCCCTCCATCATCCCCCCATTATATATATATATATATTGTATTTGTATATTTTTTTTATTCTGCTCTGTTTCTATATAAGATTTGTATATTTTTTTTGTTACTCAGTCCTGAAGAAGTTCTAAAATTTAGACCAAAACTGGCAATAATAAAAAGTTTTTCGTTTACAAATTAGTTCTTATTTATTCAAATCTCAATACTGAATTCTCGACCAATCCATACTCATTAATTTGTACTAAATTGTATAAGTTTTTGTTTTCGGCTTTGCTATCTTCACTTTTATAATTATGAATATTTAAAAAATTTTATCTCCCTATTTTGATGCTTTAATTTAATATCTGTGGCCTATATTTGTCTTCTATCTTAATAATTTTAAGATTCACTGCAATCGCTTAATTGAAAGTAGAAGCAACTAGTTATTTTTTGCACCATCTAGCGATTAAAGTGACAATATTATTCAGTAATATTAATATTAATTCATGTGATGGTGATCAACATATAACATGGACATTGATGGTTACAAAATCTATTAAAAATAAGCTACTTAACTTAGAAGGCATCATTAGCACTAAATTACCTACTTCAGGCTTCTAGGAGGATTGAATGATTAATATAAAATCATAATTTTAAGCTGCATCTTTTTTTTTTTCTTTTTCAAATCTTTAGATGAAATTTTTTTCACCAATGGCTAAAATCTGGAGAGGTGAGTGAGGCTTAAGGGAGGACAAAAAACTATCATTTTAACATTTTTTTTATTACTAGCGTACCGAAAAAAAAAATGGTTGAAACAAAATTAGTGTAAAATTAGTGCAAAATAATGTATAGCAAATCTAAAAAAGTAGATACTGTGATTCCAATGAGAAAGCGGCCTTTAATTTTTAATTTAACCGAATGCGAATGATTTCTTCTGAAATATAAATAATTACTACGCTCATAAAACTTGTCCCAAGAGAGGTTTGAGCTCAACCAATGCCTCATCTGAAGATGACTGAGATGTACTGAAGTCAATTTATAGGTTATAGTTTATAGTGGGGGCTCAAATTTATTAGTAAAAGGCTTTTGCAAGATATGACAAATGCATTTTTTGTAATAACAGTAATCATGTTGCCTCGGTTTTTTTTTTTTTTTGGTTTTTTTCACAAAAGAAACAATCCGAAAGACAGACAAGCAAAGTCAATATAACCGAGTGACAGAAAAAAAAAGAAGATTCTTGAAGTAGTCCCGGAACTCATAATAAAATAATTAAAGTAACTTTAGTTATATAATTAAAAAAATAATATTTTTTTATAAACACTAACAAATTATATTTTGTGCATTTTGTATTGTGCTCAAAGCTAGCGATTATTATTAATTTATACAATACAAACATTTCCTTATATAATTCCCACTTCCATTTATTTTTATTTTGTTAACAATTCACTTTTAATTTGTGTAATTTAGGAAAGCTATTTAAAACATGTTAGAATTTTTAAATCTTTAAATTTTTAGATCAAGAATGAGCTCACATACCTGAACTCACCTTACCAAAACCATTACAGTTCTCACAATGCCCACATAATGAACTAGTTCAGCTTTCTATCAGTATTGTGAAGTGGCATACTGTGGCATAGTCCTGACTTGTCTTACAGTACTTGCTGAGTTATTATTCCTAACCTCACAAAATTATAAATCTAATTTTATATTTCGAAATAATGTCATAGTTCCCTAAGCCCTCATTGTACTTGGAGTGTATAGTCTATTCCCACTCCTTGTGTACACTATCATATTCTGCAAAATCAGAATTCGCAATACTTAAATATGGAGACTATTGTATTATAATGGGTTCTAGCTTTGATATATGATTATTCAACTGTATTTATATTCCCCGGAATACAGACATTTGCTAAGTTTCTAAGTAAAGTATTCGCTTCACCTTAATTTGGAAACATGTTGCCTTCAGGGTTGAGCTAGCACGACGCTAAGCGGCCCGGTCCTCAGCGAGAATGACTCTGAAACAATCCTACATCACGAATAATCTCCTAACTATTGTAAATCACTCAAAATAAATGCCACCATCAAGAGAACATCAGCTGAAAGAAATTCTTTATAGTCATCTCATAATTCGAAAAGAACTACCTAAATAGCTTGTCTACTTTTGAAAAGTTCAAAGGATTTAATTTATTTTTTTTTAAATAATTTATTTTATCAAAGAATGGCAATATTATTTATGTCAGTCACAATAGAGCTACGTTGTTAAACAAATTTCACCTGTTTTCAATTAGTCTTTTTTAAATTTTTGTCTTTTTCTAATTTTTTTTAATCACTAATAGTAAAACTTTAAAAGTAAAAAAAAAAGTCAATTTAGACTTTCTCTATATCCCATCCCAATCGACTAATTGCATTAAATTCATTCAGCTGTTTGCAAAAATAGTCTTAAATACCGTCTTTATTTCAAAAATAAGGACACTTGAGCGTAAAAAAAAATGAAATTGTTTTAAAAAAGAACAATAGAAAATAATTTATTAATCGTAAGACATTAGCGTTCCATGAAAAATTTCAAGAACAAATTACTTTAATGTTTGGAACATAATTCCACCACGAAAATATGTTAAAAATTAATGATAATTTGACTTTCTCTGTGATCATTAAATATATACAAATTTAACAACATATAAAAAACCTAAAACCTCTTAATTCCTGCAGCTATTGAAATTCATCGTTTTCAAAAAGTCAATAAGAAAAAAATTACAAAAAAAAAATGATTCAACAACTATTAGTGCAAAACTACATTCAAGAACAGTTATCCGAGGAATTTACCTTTGTGAACTGTACGAAATAACGTCAATGATTTTGACGGAAAATAATGAAGTGGTCGTGGGCCATAAATATTTAAATCAATTAACCATTACAGTCAAATTTATTTTCCATTCAATTTCTAAATTTAGCATAATACAATTCTAATTAAAATTTAACTAATCAATTTTAGATCTCCCTTCTGTGCTTGGTCTGGTATCGCTTGATCCAAAACAATTTTTTGGGTGTTAAGGGTGAATTAAGTGCTTCCCTTTCAACCACTTGCGTCATGGAGGAAGAGGCTATCCACATCCCATTTCTATCTTTCCGTCCCATTCTAAACAAACATGGTTTAGTACATGCTTATAGTTATCGATATATGCTTGCCCAGGGGTAGATTTTTAACCCGCGGTTACAGGATTGCGATACCCGAACGGATCCCATGAGCTACCCTGGTGTCCCAAGGACAATCTTTTTTTTTTTCGAAAGAATTGTGGTTGTAAATATTTGGCAATTCAACTCATTTTTTAAGTATAAACTGCTCTTATTTTGCACATAGATGTAAACATTTTATTGTTCATCTTTTTTAAGCACTGAGCAATTGTGCAGCCCCACCATTAAAGCTCTACAATAGAATGATTTTTTGTCCTCAGGTCCCTCATTATATTAATTAAAAATTTTCTTTTTCGTCATTGTGACTTCATTACTCACATGTATAGCATTCAAAACTATTATAAACTGCAGCAGAAGAAGGTTAGACCAGTCACATGTTTGAGATCATTAGTAGGATGGTTTCGGGACTGCCATGACCTACTCATCCTTGTTTATCAGTTACACAACATTAGGGTGACTGGATAGGTCCCAGCTGTTACCCACACAATGGAAACGTTTACATACTTTCGTATTTATAGAAGGATCCTTTAACAATCAGTTTTCTGGAATCTAGCCTTAACATTCATCACGTTCGTGCTAGAGAGAAACACATGAACAAGAGCATCTTTTGAATGATCACTTCCTATATAAATTTTCCAAAAAAATTGCAGGTCCTGTACAATATAATGCAAGTACACTACTTACTGTGTATAGTACTGTATTACAGTACACTCAAATATACAATTGAATTTTGCTGTTTATGGTTTTCGGGCGCTTGTTCAATTAACAAATGCCATAAAATTGATAAATCACAAATGTGAGGAAATTTGTCTGTCATTCTGTCATGTCATGAATAACTTTTAAAGTTCCAGGATCGGACAATATTTAATCATGGATCGAACAAGAGAATTGAATAACACTTGCATTGACAATTGACTATTAAAGTTCGAACATTGCTCGCTAAGAAACCAAAAATAATAAAATACATATTTTTTTAAAATCTTTCTTAAATAATCACTAAAAATTAACCCAGGATCTTCCAAACTGGACTCGTAGGTTTATGTCAGACACCAAAAAACTAATCGCTCAGATTCCGGGCCAAGAACTTCATAATCTATCAGTTTTTGCAATGGCCTCCAAATTGACTTCATCTAAAATCTAATACTTCATCCGGTTTCCCCAAATTACACGATATTACACTCTCAGATCGCCCATATGACCTAGCCAATGCAAGGTCTTTGGGAAACCATCCTGATAATCCTCCTCGGCGAAAATAAGGGGCGCCGAGTTAGCCAAGGACTTGTTCCGGTCTCGACAAGTTCTCATCGATAAATAAGAAGCAGATAGCCCCTCCATCTATGGCCCTGAGGGACTGTAGTGAAATCAATAGGTATTTGGTTACAAATTCTCGGCTATGGGAAAATCCTCCTATATAAGAGTCAGAATGGGTCTACAATAAAGAAAATTATGGGCTTAGGGAAGGACATTTAAATCATTAGGCTCAAATAAAGGAGAAGTGATCGGAAAATGGTTTATACTTCCCTTTACGATGGTAAACAGGGAGGACTGTTGCAAAAGAGTAGGGACCTGATGCAGAGAGCTGTGGAATGCTATAAATGCCGTCGGAAAAAAAAAAACAAGAAAAAAAACTGTTATTCTTTATAGAGCATGTCGACTGCACGAACAAAATGTTATTACAATTAGTATCCTGAAGTGTATGACATCTTCTCCTGCTGAAAAACTGATGAAGATCGTCCAGAACCCTTGAAAGAGATTGAACACTTATAAGCTCGAGATAAATAACACATTGAGATGCATTAATATATTAATAAATAGTAATATATATTAATAAATAATTAATATATTAAAATATATTAATAAATAACTCACCATTTAAAGAGCATTGTCATACAATTAAAGCTGATGAGATGGAGAAGATTTTTACTTCTAATTCGCCAAATGAAACGTGATAATATAAAGGATTTTCTTTCATTTTTATTAATACACATATATTTTTTGACAAATATGTAAAATTCTAAGTAGGCTTAACTTTGGTATATATTGAGAAAATTGATTAATAAAAAAATTCTGAATGACATAAAATACCAGCTTGAAGTGAATTACTTGTTCAGCTACTACTTGTGTAAGTGGTGGAAGAGGTGGAGAATTGTTTGTTAAGGAAAGGCAATTTCCCACGTGATGTGTGTGACACACTAATGCATTCTTGAATCGTGAGAAAGTCCTCCCTATTGTTCCTATGTTCGCTGACCCTGCTTCCAAAGGATATTCGAGAAGCAATCATTTTTTAGGGAGCGTTGTACGCTTCTACTTAAATCATACGATTAGGATAATAGTGACTTTCTATCCTGAATAAAATTGTCAAGTCAAGTTTTGACTACGGTCGAAGTACGATTAACACCTATTCACTGTTACCTGCTTCGACCAGCTTAATTTTTTACTGAAATATTTATTTACTCAAAATTTTATGTAAACAACTTGTCAAGTTACAAGTGACAGACAATGAAATCGCCATTCCAATACCATATAGATTACGGCCTAGAACCGTAGGTGTAGGTTAAAGTGAGCGAACCACCTGAAATTAAATCCCCCCTAACAAAACGAAAGGGGGGGGGGGTAGATTTAATACCTATACCCGTCAAGGAAGAGAAAATAAAAACAATGAAAAATATGATAAGTTTTGTTATATAAAAGAACGAATAAACTCTTATTCTCAAAGTCTCAAGGGTACTTATTAATAAAGTGATATATCCATCTGCTTGGGAGCCAACATGAAACAACGTGAAAAAATTTCAAGACGGGACTATTCTTATAAAAAATAAAATTAAAATTCAGTCCAATATATTATTAAATTTAAAAAGCATAGAAAATGACATAACTGTATAGGTAATCTCTCAAGATAAAGTTAATGAATCAAAAGGAGTTATTTGTTGGCATGTCAGATGAATTATGCAAAAAAAAAAATACTGGAAGAGTCAAAGTAGCAAATTGAAAATTTTTTAANATTGTCATACAATTAAAGCTGATGAGATGGAGAAGATTTTTACTTCTAATTCGCCAAATGACATGATAAATGCACTTTCTATCTTTAAAAAATAAATATAATGTATAAAATAAGATTTGTATTAGTGAGATCAAACAATACTTAAGAAGCAGAATTGAGAATTTTATGTAGGAAAAAAAAACAATCATAAAGGCCCTGGGGGTAAAAACAAGTTTAAAATGTATTTATTATCGACCCACGGCACACTAGAGAAAATGTTGGTCAGCACACCGATCTTGCCGCCTGGTTTTATCCAATTGAATGAAGAATGGTATCCAATTAGAGGATATTCTCTAGGAGCACACCAGGAGTCCTCTGCGTCATTATAAACACAATCACAGAAATAAATGTTCTGTAGGTGTTGAACCTGGAACCTTTGGCTCCTAGTCCAGTACCATAACCATCAAACCCCCGAGCTCCTTTTTTCTGTAACAGTGGTACACTAATTATTTTGAAGTCATGTCAACTTGCTATATAGTTATGAGGATGTTTGGTTGACAGTGAATTGAACTAAATTTAATGAAACTGAAGGACACTCTTCCTTAATTCATTCTGTCAACGAAAGGGAATGATTTCAACAAGCTTCCTCCTAAGCATATCTGCTTTTACATCAACAAAACCAGCCTTGTTATATTTGTTTTAAAACTTAAATTGTTAATTAAGGATTATAAAGTTCGAAATTTATTTTGGAAAATATATATATTCAATGGGTAATCTTAGTTTCATTTAACGAAATATATAGCTTGGAATAAATTTACGTAGGATTGCAATGGAAATCATCTTTTAAGAGTGAAGTAGTTTTTGAGTGCATGTAACAGATAGATTATTGCCAACTCTAAAGTAGGAGTGAATCCTGGCGAATAAGTATAGCGACTCCTAAATCTGACGGTGGGAGTCAGGAATACCTCCACGTAGCCCTTCACGGTCAGATTCACAGTGGACATTAGAGGCCACTGTCCTCAGACTACAAGCAATTTCATTCCCTTCACACAAAATCATCGTAATACATTTGTAAAATAATCAATTATAGTTAAACATTTAACGGGATAAATTGCGATATCTCATGTAACCTTAGAAGCAGTCCAGAAATACCATCTAAAAATGTACTGTAGAATATATTTGCTAAGTCAGAAGAAGGGATCAACTAGAGTTCCTCTCATCAAGAAGCTCAATATATTAACAATTTTTTAATGACATTCAACTACAGGTAGTTGATAGATGAAATACTATAGGTACATACTACAGGTAGATGAAAGGTTATTCACCACTTTATCAGAAGGAGTAGTGTTCTTTCATGCTTTCATACTGATTGACCTCCAATTCGACGGTGAAGAGGCCGAACATGTAAAAGACAAAATAATTTTATTTTTCGAAGTACCATTTTCATCAACAATTCCCCAATTCTATGTAATAGATGCTACTCTTTTGCAACAGCCTTCCCTCTTCAACAACAAAGTAGGGAGTTCTGAATCCTTCTCCGATCTCCCCCGCTTCTTGATCCTAAAAGTGATCTACAAGTAACTTATCTCAGCTTATCATTTTCCTATTGATTTTGCCTATCCTAGATCCTCCACAAGAGTGTATTTTCCGTACCTCTGCCCTTGTAATCAAATACCTACGGTTTTCATCATTGTGACATCTATCAGTGCCGATAGAGCACTGAAAAAGATACCCCTCTCCCTTTATACCCGTTTAAAGTCGTCCTTTACCTCTCAAAGCGAAAATTTGTTTCACAAAACGACTCTTATTTCGGTGGCCCGTCGATAAAATAGGTCAAAAGACGGGAGCAGCTTCGAGAAACTGAAGTCTCGCCAAAATAGAATTTCCTCTTGATTTACGACCTTTATTTCACTTAAATGCAGATCCTCAAGATTTCAATTTGTTTGCGTCAGGACATTTCATAAATAAACTCCTTTTGGTTTTCTGCCACACAAGTCATCCGGTTGTTCATATTCCATTCCTCATATAACTTTATGTGTGGAACGGAATGATATACTTAGTCAATTGAGTCATACATATAAATTTCTTCTCGTGGATTGCATGCTCTCTTATGTCTTCATCGATTATAAGTTTATTTTACCCAAAAGAAATTTTAGCACACCCTTTTAGGATTTGTGTTATCACGTGATGAGTATATACTGTTTTGCTTATTGATAAAATTAAGGCTCATGGTGAATCTATAATTAACTGGACCTTCTAGATTTCCTGCCTTAGGTTAAACCTTCGCCCATCAATTGTGGAAACTCAATAGAGTTCTGAATGAATCTACTGAAAAAGGATTTTGAACCGTGATATTTTTTTTCTTTGGAAATTTTATAATGCTATTCGACCTTGGAGCCTTCCAATTTTACGTTACGTTAGTTAAGGCGAATAAGAGATATATCATGAAACTTTTTTAGGTTGGGGTCATTACTACAATCCTCGGGTACCCAAAGCGCCTTTTGTCTTTGCAATGGGCTAGAACGGGCCCGATAGAGCTCCGTATTTGATTGAGCAAGTGTCGTCGAATCACCTTCATCTGACAAGCAACCGTTACAATAGAAGAACTGCTCTGCTCAGAACTTAACCGGACTAAAGTAGCGCGGACGCGATTTATTTGATCGTATTCAGGGTGCGTAGACTAAGGGATGATGTTTTAGCAGTAAGACTAATTTCTATTGGCAGCTGCTTCAGGGTGAAAAAGAGCTTTCTCCTTAAAAAGAGAATAGAATTATCCTTAGTTCCCGATTTACGGCCACCTTTGACTCGTAGGAATTGAAACAATCGTGCAAATACTTTATAAAGTCACTTATAGTTGCTACTATTATTTTAAGTTTTATTGGTATAAACCATAAAGGCATTTCAATAAAAAAATAAATAAACCTTTTCATATTTCTATTCGATGATTGTATAGTGAGTTGGAGGAAGTTTGAGGCTAGAAGGACAGCGACAGATTTTATCAGACTTCCTCACAGTCATGTCTTTGTAGGCAAAAGTGCTCTATTCACCGACGACCTAGTCTATGTCTAACGTAGTTTGCCATTTTTTTTTTTTTTATTTTTTTTTTTTATGGCTGAATATTTTAGTCTTTCATAATGAAACGGAAAATTATCTCCCAATGTTCAAGAATAATAAACCATCAGTTAAAAAAAAACTAATAGATAATACAGACAAAGTGCAATATAGACTAACTAGTTTGTCCAGACAGATTAACATAGAGGTAGCTTATGCAGTTATAAATAAATTCAAATTCAAACTTTGAAGAAATAAAATAATTATTATTACAATATCG
The DNA here is from genome assembly GCA_000696205.2 of Oncopeltus fasciatus. Lineage (NCBI taxonomy): Eukaryota > Metazoa > Arthropoda > Insecta > Hemiptera > Lygaeidae > Oncopeltus > Oncopeltus fasciatus. The sequence continues at coordinate 79,790 of KZ808259.1, forward strand.
CAATATCTAATTTTAAACTGTGTATATTTTTCTCTGCATCTACTAAAATGAAGAGAAGGATATGCGATAGAGGAAAAGGAGAAAGGACTATCCATGTTCACTCGTTAATTAAAATAAAGTCAATTTTTAAATTTATTTTTAACAATAATTCACCAATAATTTAATTATTAATTAAATGTGTTTGTAATTAATGATTTTTAAAAGTTAAGAATAAGGAAACAAAATACTTAGAACCAGCCTATATCATTTAATACAATTCTTCCTGAATTTTTTTCACTATAAAATAATTTTAATTATTTTAATTAA
>KZ808259.1:89327-99773 GCA_000696205.2 Oncopeltus fasciatus
GTCCTGGCTGAATTCCCCGCACTAGTGTCGAGAGTCCCTTGCACTAAAAATTATCTAAATTTACGTGGGATTAAAGACCACAAAATAAATAATATTTATAAAATTTATTTTGTAACCTTGTCTAAATCACACAAAATCACCCAATCGACAGCATGCATCAGAAACCCTATGTAAACATCCTACCTTAACATGGGACCCATAGCACCCCGACTTTGGAAAAAAATTTCGACAGCACAAATAAAGAGGGAAAATAAGTCAGGACTTATTTTCTCTCTCTCTGTTGCAATCCGCAAGAATTCTTGGAATACTGAAGTATTCTTCACATTTAATCATGCTTATAGTGTTGTTAAAACTTATATCTGTTTACAGCATCCCAAAATTGGTTGGAATTATTCACATTTCCTAAATTTTCCTCAAATATCACTTCATGAACCCTACGTTTGTGTTTTACTATATTTTTAAATTGTTTCCTCTCTTCCTTTATATAAATTTTATTTATATTGCCCCCTCACCAATAACTTCAACTTCATTTCAACAACTATTTAGTCGAAGAACATTACTGATCAAACCAGGGCTTATTACATTATGTTTTATCGAAAGAACTATTCGGCCTTAAAATTAAATTAATTTCATTTGAGGTTTTTTACACGGCTTCTAAATATATTTCCGTGCATATCGTTTGGAGTGGAAATTATATCTAAAAATTACCTAATTTCGCAGAGGACATGATGACAAATGAATAAATATCCGACCTTGCAGGTTCCCTTTCAGAAGTTTAAATAAAGAAGAAGGGGATCGACTTGTAAATTTAAGCCTTTAACTACTGGCAAAAGTGATTTCATAGTTACATCTGATACAGAGTTCTCCACTCTCATATCTGTTATAATATGCTAATAATTACACCAAATCAAGTCTATCACACTCTGACATTGGGCCCCAATAAAAGAACTTTACTTTACAAATTATCTCCCTTTATCATTCTCGACTTCATCATTGCTTGCACCAACTAAATTACAACCTATTACATAGAAAGTCATTGAATTTCATCGATTTATAAGTCCACTCTACTGTTAAAGTTACCTATAACTAACTCTGGATAATGAATATCTAATACATAATTAAAATGCAATGAAAGTCTGAAATATAGACATACATTAGTATGTTCACGTAGGCTTTTTATGTATTTACCGTTTCTTCTTCCGGGTTGGACCGTGTCAAATTGTTGTTATTTGCCGAGCTTTCGCACATCATGTGGTCGCTTCTTCAGGGCTGAAAAGAGAATGAGAGTTGTAAAAGAGAGATTTTTGATATTGACTCTCATTCTCTTTTCAGCCCTGAAGAAGCCATCACATGATGTGCGAAAGCTCGGCAAATAACACCAATTTGACACGGTCCAACCTGGAAGAAGAAACGGTAAATATATTAGTATGTTTATATTAATAAATGAACATTTAAAAACAATGTTAACATTTAAACATAACCAATATTCACCAACTTCTAATTAAGACGCTAAGTAAACACTTCATTTAAGAAAAAATATAAGTTTGCTCGTATAGTAACAAAATCTTCAGTTTTTTTTCTTTTGCTATAATGTCTGTGTGCGTTTTACAAATGTTGTGTGTCTTCATCAAGATATTTTTCCAGCTGAGGAACTGTGTATAATTTCTTAGCTACATATATTTTGGTTCACGTAGGGTCTCCCCTCATCACCTTAGTTCTGCTAAAAGTAGTTCAGTAGTAGTACACACCTTTGTCTTCCTTTGATCAACAGACACTCTGTATCCATCAATTATTAGCTCTTGCTTCCGATTAAGAATAAGGTTTGTTAAATTAGAAGTAAGCTTTAAAGCTATAAAACTATAGACCTCGAATTACTATGCTTATTGATTCTAAGACAATCATTAACTTCAAGTAATTCAAGAGGGATATTGACTTCTTTTAGAATATTTATATAGGATACCTTCTAGGCTAGACTAAGTGCGCATTCGTCATTCTGAGCTGCATTAAATAATATGAATTTTTTTTTTCTATCCATGTAACAAATATCTACTATTCTTGAATTGTGGTCATTAAACTATTTTTCAGCTCATTTATTCGCTCATTAGTTTTTAGCTTTTGTTTTAAGTATTTTAAGCCAATATTTAAGTAAATGAGTCATTATATATTGTAGAGTCTTAAGTCCAAATGATTTATGTAGTTTTCAGTCGAATATTTGCAAGGCCACTTTCAAGAGTTTATAGGTAACGTTTTATCAATCTCCGACAGTTTGAAACTTATGTAACCATTACACAGATCTAGACTTAAATTGCCATCCCAAGACTTATTATTAAAAATGTCTTGGGATGGCAATTTAAGTCTAGATCTGTTTAATGGTTACATAAATTTCAAACTGTCGGAGATTGATAAAACCTCGGTTACCTATAAACTCGTGAAAGTGGCCTTGCAAATATTCGACTGAAAACTACATAAATCATTTGGACTTAAGACTCTACAAAATATAATGGCTCATTTACATGTATACTGGAAAGGATACATTCTTGATAAGCTAATTCAGCAAAACACCACTCCTACCACCTGACTGTAACGTAATCAATATTCTGAAATGATAAGCTCTACATATGTGATGATTAACCTTAACTGATGGATGTAGTTAAGGGCCACTATAAGACCGAGGAGTGTGGTATGATGGTATAATGGCTCATTTACATGTATACTGGATAGGATACATTCTTGATAAGCTAATTCAGCAAAACACCACTCCTACCACCTGACTGTATCAATATTCTGAAATGATAAGCTCTACATATGTGATGATTAGACTTAACTGATGGATGTAGTTAAGGGCCACTATAAGACCGAGGAGTGTGGTATGATGGTATAATGGCTCATTTACCTGCATACTGGATAGGATACATTCTTGATGAGCTAATTCAGCAAAACACCACTCCTACCACCTGACTGTAACGTAATCAATATTCTGAAATGATAAGCTCTACATATGTGATGATTAGCCTTAACTGATGGATGTAGTTAAGGGCCACTATAAGCCCGAGGAGTGTGGTATGATGGTATAATGGCTCCTCATTTACCTGCATACTGGATAGGATACATGGCTCATTTACATGTATACTGGATAGGATACATTCTTGATGAGCTAATTCAGCAAAACACCACTCCCACCACCCATCAAGATATGCTCCTGAACGTAACGTAATCAATATTCTGAAATGATAAGCTCTACATATGTGATGATTAACCTTAACTGATGGATGTAGTTAAGGGCCACTATAAGACCGAGGAGACTGGTATGATTGTATAATTTAGAAAATTTTAAAAAATACCTTTTAGAACTCGTAGCACAGTTCTTAAATAATAGTTGTTTTACGAAAAATTGGAAAACATTTAAATTATTTTCGGAAAATAAGCCAGACGGATCACGGTCGTGGTTCAGTGAATTATTCTGTGCTTCTGTTAGTACTCAATCAGAAGATTCCTGGTGTGCTCCTAGGGAGCACTCAACCCTAATTGGGTACCATTTTTTATTTATGGGAAAAAAAAATGAGCCGAGCATAATGGAATGATGACCACACACCTTCTCTAGTCGAAAATAAATACATCCTTAACATATGGTCCTTTTTTTTTCTTTTTATTTTTTTTTAATAAGCCATGAAAACATTAAATTCAACTTACATATTTTCAATATGTCTCATTTATTTATACCTACTTATGGTAAGGCGCTGGATAATACTGTTCACATTAATTTCTAAATCCCTACAAAAAATACTGAAAATACTTTTTCATCGAAATTATGATCGTCTACCTCAGCAACTCACTATCTCACTGTAGTTCAGTAGTTTTTAAATAAAACATAGTAAAATAAGAAAAATCGTGCCACAGGAACCACAAGGAGGAGAGGGGGTACCGCCTCTACTCTAAGAAAAGTCAATAAACCTGCTCCCACAGTTAAACATTAATTACGCCAGTACTAGTTGAAGTTGTGGGTGCTGGGTTGACCGATAGGATTCATTTGGGTTTCACAAGCCTGGCGCCGTGGGTTCGAGTCCCGACAATTAAAGCCAGTTCTAAGGGTGTTTATAATAAGAAGACAACATATAGTCACAGTCACTTCCTCAATGTGCCAATGCGGTTCCTTTTGAAGTTAAAAAAAATTACTTTTGAATTAAATAAATAAATAGTTAATTGGTAAAGTAAACTAAAATATAAACTGTGATTGTTTGAATAAAACCTACTTAATGTTATATTTATTCCATACATAATACTATAAATTTAATATATTTATTATTCTTATGGGTCACAGGTCAATAATAATTTAAGGACAAAGGATAAATATAAGTTAATTTATTATATCAACTAAATACACCTACCAATTACAGATTACAGTCGAACTTCTTACTCTTACTAACTAATAAATAATAAATAGATAGAAAACGTAAATTACTTACAGCTAATTAACAGATGTGTAAAATAAATTAAATGTGCTTAGGCTTCAAAAGAACTTGTTAATTACTTGATCACTTCGCTGTTACCGGCTCTACAAAGCCCACAACCAGCCCGAGATTCTGAGACACCCGATCTGACAAGGAATCTGACACTGAGTAACAATAACACTGACTAGAGGGCCGCTGGCGAAATTATTACTTCATAGAACGGGCGAGGCAGGACCTGAAGAATCTAATAGCGATTTCTGCGGAACCCTAATTTAGAGGGTGGATAACTGAACATGAGATTTGTTCATAACTGTGTTAAAAAATAGGCGAAAAATCAAAATAGAAGCAGTTAGTTAAATTTTAAAGTTTAAATTTTAAGAGCGAAGCTGTAGAGCTTGTTCTTAATAGCTCTCATAAACTAATAGTGAAATGTAAGAAGGTATTCCAGAGGCGAATAGCTGCAAATATTGACAGGAAAAGCAAGTGCCAGAGCAGTCTCCATTCTCTTGTATTTTTCTTTCTTCTAGACATAAGCTTTCCTAGCTATAGGCTAGCAGTTATTGACTCTTTTATTAAGAAGGGACGACAAGAGATCTGTCCATTACTTCAACTCTCTCGGCGACTCACAGAATTATTCAGGTTGTTTGTTGGGGGTAAATATGCAGCTGTTTGCATTAGGAGGTGTAATGAAAGACTAGCCGCGTTCTGTTTGCTGAGAGGGAGGGTCTCCGCGACTAGGGGAGGAACCTGACATAAAACTTTGTCCCTAACCCCACCCCAAGGCGAATTGATTTCCTCGGCAATGCTTGAAAGCTCCAGTTGTAAGCTGCACCGCCTCTCGTCTCTTCGTGACCACCTCATTCCTGAACGGACATTATATTTCAATCTTAGTTATTTCAAAATAAATACAACTGAACTCTTCCGAACGCTTGGAATTGGAGGAATGGCAGGTCGGATTTCCTGAAGGGGTCCAAATTAGTTTGGGGAAGCGTAGTAAGTTTATTTACTTTATTTTGTTACTAGCTTTTTCTTAGTAGGTCATAGAATAATTTTATTCTATAATTTCTATACTCGGCATTTGTTCAGAAAGAATAACACTTGGCTAATTCAGGGGTCGGAATCGCACAATGTCTTCCCTTTTCTCGTAGTTAAAATACTCCTTCATGTTCACGTAGGCTTCCACGGTCCTCAGACATATTTACCAATACTTCTTCCGGGTTCAACCGTGTCTTAGAGTTTTTAGGTGCCAAGCTTTCGCACATCGTGTGATGGCTTCTTCAGGGCTAAATGGAGAATGCAATTCTTTATTGTGATGGGCATTCTCCATTCATTGGCACCTAAAAACACTAAGACACGGTTGAACCCGAAAGAAGTATTGGTAAATACTCCTTCATTTTCTCTCCCTCTATAAAAAAATTTAACACTTTCTTCCTCTCAATGAATTCAAACTAAATCATTAAGTAAATGTAAATTATTTTTACATTAAGTAATTTTTCTGTTTTTATGACAAATTACATTTCCACTATTCAACTTTTTCGGGTTAATAAAAGCTACTTTATTGCAATATAGTTTTTAAAAATGTCATATTAATAAAGAAGAAAATATGTAAATAAAAGGAAAAACTTTAATGTTTTATTTATTTAAATGCTTATTAAATATTAAATGAAAGTATAAGTTTTAAGAGTTTTAAAAGGATGAGAATTATTGATATTTGCGTTGAAAGAAAATAGCAAATGTAATGTTATGCAAAACATTCAATTTATTTTAATCATACTAAACAATATCATGTGAATGAAATTTAGAGTTTACTTATAACATAAATTGAAATGGTGGGGGCTGTTCAGTCACATTTGCTATATAGATTTACTGCATGCGCCTAGATGTTATAATAAATTGTTTATGAAGTTCATCATTATTCATGATTAACTGTTCAAAAATTTTTTCGGCTTAAACGGCTTAAACTTCACTAAAATACGTCTTTTATCTGAGATCAAAACATTAAAATAAATACATGAACCTAAAATAATTAATATGGAAATAATGGTAAAAGAAAAATTCTGGATGCACAATGTGTGTGTGAGTGTGTGTGTTTTTGTGTGTGTGCGTGTGTTAATATTAATATTATATTTAATATTGTGCTTTATAATTTATAAAATGGAAGTATTAACGCGTCTTACCATGATATATTAAATAAATATCTAAAACAATTATATTGAGTAATCCACTTGTCTTAAGCAGTTTCTTATATTATTATTTTTCCCGAAATATGGTGGATGAATTTCTTTAAAAAAAAAATAGATTGGAGGTCGTCATTCCCAAACAATGTGAGATTTCATCTCGCTAAAAACCACAAACCCATGTTATTCAGGCCGTCCCGCCTATTCCCCACTACTTGGAGATCGCCTCGATTCAAAAAATAATATTACTATAAAACCGGCGGCGAGACATCATGATATATTTATGAGAATTATAGCAAGATCTTTGAGAGTTTTTAAAATATAAGGTAAAAATTAGAAGAGAAATTAAACACGTTTATAAAGATGTTAATAGGCAAAATTAATTAGTCGCTGAAACTGAAGAAAAAATGAACAAAATCAGTGATTTAGAGTAGAAATCTATTATCTTGTAATAATAAAGGTTTTTAATTAATTAGTAAGAGATTCGCCGTAGATAGGGGGGGGGTCAAGGTAGATCCAAAAAATACAATTTAAAAAAGTGTGTAGTTTTTAATTATCGGCAAACGTTTTGGCTTAGATTGTAAGCCATCTTCCAGTCATGAATATGGGATCCAGGTGGCACGTCCCTTCTCGCCTTCATGAAAGCCCTGAAGATACCTTACAATGTAAGCCGATAATTAAAAAGTACACTGTTTTTTTTTTTAATTGTATTTTTTTGGATCTACCTTGACCGAACCCCAACAAAAGCACATCTACCAATTTATTGATTTATTTTTTGATTCCTATCAATTTTTATGAATTGATATTTTTCAGAAGAGTGAAAATGCAGCATCAGGGTCCATCTCTTCTTTTATAGATTTCAATATTAAAAAAAAAAAATACATCTTGCTTTACTCAGTCAAAGGCTGTGTAAAGAACAACAACAAAAAAATACGTGATTTTTTTTTCTTCAAGAATTTTTTAAATTATATTTATAATTTCTTTAACCCATTTCAGTCAGAATTATGAAAAAGGAGCAGTCAGAAGTGATAGTATCTGTATTGGCCATATTTGTCTGATCTAAAATTTTCTATTTTTTGTAATTGATTTTCTCACCACAGATTGACAAAATGGTCATTACACATCAGTTGCAATTTTTTTTTCTATTAGTATTAGTGAATTAAGAAGGAAGGTTTTTTATCATGACAGAGATCGGCCTAGAAATTTTATTTACTTGTTTTCTCGATTAAATTTGACCGGCCTATTACTATNGAGAAAGAGAGAAAGTGAGAAAGAGAGAGAGAGATTTGGGAGTAATAAAACTCAACAGAGGTTCTCTTATTAATAATAAATATATTTTAGAAGTTACTCAGAGAAACTAAATTATTATTAGTGGGGTTTTACCTAGTAACAGTATAAAATATTTCGCAAGCGATCACGAGAGCGTCCTCTTACTTGACTCGTTCAATATCTATCGTTGTCGAACGTTGAACGAGTCATAACGAACAATGCACTTCAGCTGTTGTTTTTTTTAAATATATGTTCGCCTCGTGGTCTCTTCTCTTGTTAAAAAGCTAATGTTGTAACTATTCTTATTATTATCAGTAATATTATTTTTATTTCCGTAGAACTCATTATTACTTTCACCAAACCTATCTTATTCACCTGAGCCACCTCCAAACTCTGAACCAATTTTATTTTAAATATACGGCCTATAAACCATAATTAGTTGTTTTTCTGGATGAAATTTAGCACTTATCTTTTAAATGTAAATTGAAAGACCAAGTTGGTTACTGAGAGAAATCAAACGAATAGAAGATTAGCAAGAAGGAAGATTAGCTTAATTTTCAAGTGTAGGTATAAAAAGTTTCTTCGAAGGAGCGGGCGTAATATAAATATTAGGAGTTATACAGGGAAAATGGACAATTGGGGTGTTGACCTTTAGCATAGAGTCTTAATTTGTATATAGAATAGAGAAGGCTTCCACAGACGCCCCCAATAAATTTTTCTTGTCCACTCCCGCCTTCGACCGTGGTAACACGACAAAAAGATTTATTTCCCCGCTTTTCTATAAGAAAATCTATTAATGATTGTTGCAACACTGAGGGATTAGGAGGGTTAGTGTTTTGTAGTGGGTTTGTTACTATAATTTATGAGAATTTCAAGTTATTTATTATCATCTGTATTATATTTACATTTAATGAGTTTTTAAAAATTATTTTATTATAGTGTTTTTTTGTGCCAAATTTTTATAAATTTGTTTTTATTCTTTTTTTAAACAATTTTATTTATTAAAAAGGTTATTTTCACTACCAATGAATATAGAACTATCATACCTTCAATTCTCTGTCTTCATTGGTTTCTGCAAACCGTCCTCCGTTGGCGAGCGTTTCGGCCATAGTCCTTCTTCTTGGCCGAATACATGTGGTCACTGTCAGTTGAATACAGTCAGTGACAGTGACCACATGTATTCGGCCAAGAAGATGGACTATGTCTGAAAGCGCTCGCCAACGGAGGACGGTTTGCAGAAACCAATGAAGACAGATAATAGAAGGTATGATAATTTTATTTATTTATTTTTCTACCGTCCGAATCATTATTGACCGTGAACGGTAGGCACAGACTCTCTTAGATTATTTTATTTTATGCCATTCCATCGTTATCCACTAGCACAGACCTTGTCTTCTAACTCAAACCCCTACCAAACCTCCCCGTCGACTCAAACGAAGATGGTCCCGTGACCTCCTGGGGACCTAGTCTGTAAATAATTTGAGAGTTGTCATTGGTCACCTTCTCTCCCCATGTGATTGTTATTCAATGTCATTTTTACAACTCATTGTAATCAAATTATAATTTTTTTAAAACAGAATGTAATAAGTAAATAAAGTTTTAAAAAAAATGTATGAATCATGAGTGAGAGATACAACGCCGAAAGAAAAATTTATATCCGCGGAGCTCAAGCCGTTGTGTTTGCCCCAGAATAAAGAATGCCTTATTTCTTGCTTGCAGACCGAATCGTGGTTTTACCAAGCGGATACTGTTTCGCCACCAGAAAATAACCTAATAAAAAACGAAGTTCCAAATAGTGATTCTGAACTTGGACTACGATATTTTGAAGCGTCATGGATTGAGAAAACCCTTCGGAAAAAGCCTAAGAAACTCTAAAAAACCTAATGAACGTCTTCACAGAGTCAGAGAACACCAAGATAAGGGAACTACTAGAAATCAGGCGACTCCACAGTTATTCGACTCGGAATCGACTACCTCCCTACCTAGCGGATGTAAGGAGAAGCTTGTCAGTCAGTCATGAGTCCTATTACGTTCCGTGTGGCTACGATTACAACCAGATCGGATGCTGATGGCAACCTCCCTAATTACTCCAAGCAAATAGCTGACTGAATAGCCGTGGTCTATGAACCACCCTGGTTCACGGTCTCAGCAATATACACCACCCCTCGTAATAAATAACTCTTGAAGAAACAGTACAACTTTCTAAACAATTAATGAGAGGGAATAGAATAAAAAATCTATCTGTACCAGCCAAGAATCGAACCTAGATCTCCTGCTATCCGGGCCGGGGCATGTACCAGTTATGCTACCAGGACGCGCTAGTTATCTCATTCAATTCCCTCTACACTAGCGAGAGCCTAACCCACGAGAAAGGCGAGACCTTCGTCTTGTACTCGACGAAGCTATTTGTCGACTCTCGTCATTTACTTTATTTAATTTTTTCTTTATAAATATTTTATTTGGTTGTGGTTTTTACCGAGACAAGCCTGGAACAGTTAGATTTTTTATTCTGTTTCCTCGCACTAAAAATTAAAATTTACGTGGGATTAAAT
>KZ808259.1:121080-137220 GCA_000696205.2 Oncopeltus fasciatus
ATATATATAATCCTTTTTTTTCCACTCTTAATTAAAACATTACATTCATTTTCAATTACTATAACTGATTCATTAGTAGAAATTTTTTTGGAGCACGGTCAAGGTTAATAAGAAAAATTAAATTTTAAAGGATGTATTTTTATATCTGCCGACGTTTCGGCTTACATTTTAAACGATCTTCAGGGCTGATTTAGCTCTACACACACAAACTACCAGAAGTTATTATACACATTGGTTTCTAGCTGGTTTTGCGTAGGGAAATTAAGCTATTCACAATGGTCTCAGAACGAAACTTTTGAAAAAATGAAAGAAATTTATTTTTACAGATTTTCACCGACCCTAATTGGAATAAACTAAACTCAAATATTCATTTATAAACAAATATTACAGTCTAACAAGATGATGGTGGTTAGGATATATAATATTAATTGTATGTTCTCTCTAATATTGAAAATATTTAACAAAACAAATTTAAAATGAGCACGGTGTGGGTGCGTGCTCATGTAACTTACAATTTTATGATTTTTTAATACATCTACTTATGTTGAGAGTGGTGTCCTTGTGATTGGTCACCTTCTCTTCTCATGTAATTGATATTGAATTTTTTTTTCTAGTTCATTGTGGTGATCAAATTACAATATTTTTTAATTTAACAGAATGTAATAAATAAAAAAAAGTTTAATATATATCTACTTATGATTTTATGGTTGTTGCAAGAGTAGATTAGTTATGAATCAAATAAAGTAGTAAACATAGACTTATATAGAAACGCGCAGTCTAAAAAAAACTATAAGATTAAAAACATAAATACTCAGATACTCATATGCGCTACCTAGCTAAGATTCTCTGTGCGGGTTACATTTACCTTACAGTTTGGAGGGCGTACCATGTATTCTATTACTCTTAGTTGTGTTGAATATTGAACATATCCTCTGCCATGCCTTCTAAATATTTTCTTTCATTTTTTTTTTCTTTTGGGATATGAAAGCAGTCCAGTTTCTCCGTACCTGTTTTTTCTTCTTTTATTGCCTCATCTGAGAGTTCGCTGCCGAGAATTCTGACTGGCTCTGAAATCCAGAGATTCACTGCTATGTTTCGAATTTTTAGACAATAAAGATAACCAATAATGTTTTGAATTAATAGACCATAGTCATGAAAAAATTAAATTTAGTCAAATCTGTTCGACAGTCATAAAAGTGTATAAAGAAATTTAATTAGAAGAGGGAAGGTATTGATTGTGCCCACTGTATCTAAAGAGGTAAAGGGATCTCTCATAGCAATGAGCTCGGCTTGGTAGCTGCGTTTGTATAGTATAATGAATAGTATAATTCATTAAGGATATTATATGCTATGTCTAGAATTTAAGTCATGAACATCACAGTAATTAGCTTGTATCTATCTTCCGGTAACAAGTGATTTGACTCGACGTAAAATTAATTTATATTACTTGAACTAGAAGCTCTTATGGGTATTCGAGAACCGCAATTGTATATTCAATCTAATATCTTCTCGATTCTGCAACATTTCCATAACCGTAAGATGGGTAACCAAATTTAGATTCGACCGGATCGAATATCCGTAATATCACTGTCGGGTCTGCTCCCCATTTGAAGTTTGGAATCATATTTGGGAGAATAATACCTTTTACACGTTTTTTTTAGCTAGGTATTCAAAATGCTCTTTCCAACACGAAAAGAAATCGAGAATTAACTATGTTGTTCTTTAATGTGATAGATTAGACATTAAGAAGTTGCGGTCGGCTCATTCATTCAATTATCATCAAGTGCTTTGCCTCAGTCTTAGTTTAAAAAAAAAAACTTTATCCTCTTTCTTTTGCTGCCCCACTAACCAAATCAATGGATTCCGATAGTTACCTTTGATTATCGCCCTCAACCAAATGCGATATCTTCTGCAAAAATCTTACTATTTCAGTTACTTCTTCAAGCATATTACTATTCAAGGCTTAAAATATTGTGCAGCTAAAGTGGAGCCTTGTAATATGTCCGTATCTTAGTAAAGAACAAAAATAAATAAAAAACTGAAAAGCTACTACTTCCGATCATTAACACAAAATATCGATTCCTTAGGAAATTTTCTATGAAAATAAAGTCTTCCTATGAGTTCAATCTATACAGTTGGCGTAAAAAGTTGCATTTCCATATTATCGTAAGAATTTCACCAAAAGGTATTTTACTATATCTTCTGACAATTTTCCGAGAAAACAGGTAAATGATATTGGCCAAATACCTTTCCAAGTCTTGGGAATATTTCAAAGGTTTTAGGACCTGAATCAAGGTAGAAATATTTTAGCTTTCTGGAAATTATCCACAAAATTATTAGTTAAATTAGATAAACTGATCCGTTTAGTGATACGGAAACTTAGACCTTATCACAATAAAAAATTTAACAATCATCTCTCCTCACTCACAACGAAAGACAAATCTATTGTGTTGCCTAGTAGAGTATGTAGTTCCTTCTGACCTTATTCTGGCTTCAAAGACTTTATTTTGGCTGATTTCAATGATCTTTCCAACTCCTCCATGATTATACCTTTATGTAAAGAAACTTCCTCATGAAAATCCAAAATGGAGGTCTCTATTTTAGTTGCGTGAAATTTGAAGCTGTGTGCGAGCGTAATATTTCAGTCTGGGTTATCTGTCAAAAATTAGAGTTCGATCATGTTTCTCGTTTTGCAGGAACTTTTTTTTTTTCTTTTCTTTTTTTAATAAATAATTCTGGTATCAGGAGAATCACTAAAAGCCAGATCCTCCTATGTCAGATAAAGGTCACAGTCCTTAAGGCGAGCATTATTAAGAAATTTTAAAATGTTTTTCTTCAGCATTTTTCCTCTTTCCATTGAATCGATTACAAGTACGTTTGCCCTAAAATTCTATTTACTAAAGATCCTTCGTTTGTGGATCAAGAAGCTGCTTCATAAATGATTGACGCTGTTATCCTGCAATAGAGAAGCAAATGATATAATATGTGGTTAATGGTCAGGTTGATTAGGATAGGTTCAAATCCCTCCGTGAAGACGCTATAGACCTCAGAGTTTCCTTGAAATACCCGCAAGACTTTGACGATGCTGTACAATCCTTCCCCCCTGCTATTCAACAGTCATGCTGGATAGCATCCAAACCTACCTCCAGAAAACCTCTAAATCCTTTAAAAACTTCTTCCCATCCATATACAGACTCCTATACTATCCAAAAGACGGGCCAGAACCACATGGCACACGACAGCCATCCGACCACCAAGCATATAACAAACTGAGCCGCAAAGTGACTCGGGAACTCAGATCTTATCACAATAAAGAATTCAACAATTATCTCTCCTCACTCACAACGGAAGACAAATCCCTCTGGACTGCTACCAGAAAAATCCCCAATTTTTTAATCAATAGGTTTTAATAAATACCACTCCCCCACCGCGATTATGGCACCTGGGTAGCGTCCGATGCAGACATAGCTGAGGTCTTTGCCTGTCACTCCTCACCCTGACCTAGAAAACCATTCTAAGAGCACGGAGGTAGATGAATTCCTTGATTCTTCTTTTCCTATGGCTCCATCTCTTAAAGCCGTCACCCCCTTTGAGGTCAAATATATCCTTTCCCGCTTGTCTAAACGAAAGTCTCCCGGGTATGATCTTATTAAAGCCCAATTCCTAAACCACTTACCAAAAGTAACTTAAGGCTGTAACTTTCCTCACCTTCCTCTACAACACCATTCTCCGAACCACAACTTTCCTCCCCTGTGGAAGTTATCCTTTATAATCCTTTTCCCAAAGCCTGGTAAACCCCCAAGTAGTCCTTCTTTCTATCGCCCAATAAGCTTGTTTCCCTTTTTTCAAAAGTATTTGAGAAGAATCTTCTTAAAAGGCTAATACCAATCCTGGACGCTCACCAAATACTTCCAAAACACCAGTTTGGTTTCCGAGCCAAACTCTCCACGATCCAACAGGTGTTTCGTGTAGTAGATTACATATCTTCCTCTTTCGAGAACAAGCAGTATTACGTTGGTGCCCTCCTTGAATTGTCGCAAGCATTTGACAGGATCTGGAATCGCGTACTCTTGTTAAAATTAAAATCCATCCTCCCAAGTACCCTTTACCTTATCCTTCGCTCCTACCTAACCGATCGATTCTTCAGGGTCCGAAAGTGATTAGATTAGAATAGATCCGACTATTACCAAATGGAGGCGGGAGTTCCACAAGGTAGTGTCCTTGGGCCCATCCTCCACATCCTGTACACTGCCGATATCCCGTCACATCCTAACACACTCCTAGCAACCTTTACTGGTGACCAAGCAATCCTTTCTTCCGATGCCGACTCACTTACAGTAAGGAAAAATCTACAACGGAATCGATGGACATACAGCGAAGGTGCCAGCATTAAGGCGCATTAAGGTCAACGAAGGTAAATGCTGTCATGTTACGGTCACACTAAGAAATAAGCAACCTGGTAGAATTAACTTTAATGATATCCCTATCCTAACTTCCGACAGCATCAGGTACCTGGGCTTTCATCTTGACACTCGTCTAACAGAAAACACATACAAAAATCAAACGAAAGGAAGATAAATAGGAGATTTGGACAACTTTTTAAGCTACAAAGCCGCAAGTCAACTTTAACTGTGACTAACAAACTTACCATTATAAGACATTACTTAGACCTATCTGGAAGTATGGAGTCGAACAGGGGAACTGCTAAACCATCTAACATATAAATAATCCAGTCCTTCAAATCCAAAATCCTCAGACGCATAGTTGATGCAACGTATTACGTCGCAAACTTCTTACTCTACAATGACCTTGAAATCCCTTTTGTTAAAGACAAACCCGTTTCTTGTGGGTTCATCACAACCCGTTTTAATAAATTCCCCTCTGACCGTAAGAAAGTAAGAATAAAACCGCCAAAATTAGAAAAACTGATAAACCTCTATAGATTGAGTAATTAAGTTNATGAACATGTGATCCAGGCGACACGACTTCCTCTCTCATCTTTATGATAGCCCTGAAGATGGCTTACAATGTAAGCCGAAACGTTGGCAGATAATCCTTCATTAAAAAAATACATTTTCTTATTTGTGTTTTTTTGGATCCACCTCGACCGAACCCCAACTAAAAATCATCTTAGTACAATAAGTAAAGTTTTCAGGGAGATTTCTCGCCCTTCGTCAATGAGGAGTGAAGAGAGGCCTTGAATTGAATTGTGCTAAAAAAATGTATAAATAAAATCTGTGACAACTGACAATAAATGACAACTATTTTCATAAGTCCTCCCTCAGGAGAGGTCCTTTAACGCCAACGGAGCCAAACGGAACCATAATTTAGAGAGAATTCACTCTTTACACCTACTCATAATATTAACCCCCTCCCCTCCTCTTGGCATTTATCCATCACTTTAGATTGTGTCTAGTTAGGTTTCTTTTTAATTATGTTGGAAGATCTGATTTTTAAAATACTGTGAAAGAGACCCCCATCAACTCTTCTAATGTATAAACATTTATATTTTTATATAAACTATAAATATGGAACATAATTCTTCAAATGTCAAAATATAAGGAAAATACTCACCCTAACCCTCTCCCCCCCCCCCTCAATTTGACACGGGGGACCGTACGGGAACATGTAAATATGTACATATTAATAAAATAATAGAGAATGTAAGTAAAAGTGTGTGACAATCCATCGTTTACCACTAGATTTCATATGAGCCAAATCTGCAGAAAAATAAGAAATATCAGTGAAAACCATTAATGAGATTAATGAGATCAACATCGTTTACCTGAGAGGAAGAGGGACGGATTATGTATGGATAATAGAGGTTCTATTATATGCAAATAAATTATCATTATACTTGATTTAAGACATATTAGTTGGTTGCAAGTAAATAAGAAGAACAGTCACTTCATTTAATTCACATTGAAACAATTGTATATTTGTAAATACGTAATAAGAAGGTAAT
This sequence comes from Oncopeltus fasciatus, assembly GCA_000696205.2. Classification (NCBI taxonomy): domain Eukaryota; kingdom Metazoa; phylum Arthropoda; class Insecta; order Hemiptera; family Lygaeidae; genus Oncopeltus; species Oncopeltus fasciatus. The sequence continues at coordinate 127,046 of KZ808259.1, forward strand.
ATAGGTCCTTATGAACAAGAAACTTCGATGGCGTGTTTTCAAGATGTGTTAATGTGAATTCATATCTCTTTGACGTTTGAAGTTTCAGATGCTGAAAAGGCGTTTTTGTTACCTTCCCTATAACAAAGCTAGAATGTGTGTTGTTTTGTTCAGGAATATTATTACTATCTACCCTAGTGTTATTGTATAACTCTCCTCCTGTTATGAGCTCATTTATTGTTACCTTATGAACTGGTATTCCACCATGACTTCTGGAATGGCCTCTTCATATCGTTTTCGCCCTGTGGATCCCAATGTTTATGAATTTTCCAAACCGCCTGAGGCTCCGGTTTTTGAGCCCACTACTGCTGAATTCGAAAATCCTTTGCGATACATCGAAAGAATTAAACCAGTCGCTGAAATGTATGGAATTTGCAAGATTAAACCTCCCCAGGTAAGGAATTTTTTTTTCTTAATCTATAATATTATATTAGAAAACTCTGTTGAGCCTGTTATTGACTGTTCCCGTGTGCTTTCGTCAGTTTTCCTTTTCAAACGACCTAAAAATTAAGTCTGTATCTTTGGTCATGGTTCTTTTTTCTTTAATCCTTGGCTAAAAATTATGGCAATCTTGATGATTTTTTTTTTACCCAAGTTTTCACATTTTAGACGTTATTGCTTAGCACAATGCACTTGATTGCATAATCTTCTGATAAACATCTTGACAATCATTTGCTTCAGCAAGACACGGATTCTCCTAACTTTAAAAAAAAAAAAAAGGATAATAAGCGATAAGGTAATTAAAGCTCCCAATGATTACAAACCATAATCAAAATTAATCATCACTAAGAGTTTGACTAAATAACCGAGGTTAAAGCAACGCTTCAAATTGGTTTCAAAATGTATAAAGATAGATTCCGTCCTTTAGGAATAAGTTTTCAAAGTTGAAACAAAGCTGCCACAACTAGAGTTCAATGCTTAATTTGAATGTAAGAATTATTTAATCGAATGCAAAAACATTTGAATGTAATATATTTGATAAGATGTTGGAAAAAGAAATAATTAGATGATTAAATGAATTTTCAATTAATTTAGGCATGGTAATTAATATATAAATGATTAATGAAAAAAGAAAAACAACAAGATTGTATAAAAAGAGAAGAAAACTGAATCAAGTTAAAAGAATCAAGAAGGGTTAAGTAAACAAATTAGAGGATAAAGGTTGAGTTACAAGGGATGATATTTAAAATACAATTTATAGATCCCGTATAATTAATAATTGAAAAATCCTTCAAAAAGTATAAATGCAGAATATCCTCTGATAATAATCCTCTGTAAATAATACTGAGAAAATAATATTTAGAACTCCTTTGGTAGATAATTTATAGAGGAAATGACATGGTAGACCAGCAAATTCAAATTTAGATAAGAGAAAGTTCAAATGAAATAAAAATTAAAGATATGAAAAGTATACATAAAATTTCTTCGGAGCCAACTAACGTAGAAATTAGAGGAGGGAAAAAGGTAAATAAATAATTCTGTTATTTGACTTCGTCGACTGCAATAAGTGAATTCGAGAAATAGCGACTAGAGAAATTTGAGTGATAACAACTCATAGGGGCGTCACAGGATAGCTGAGATTTACCCCTATGAGGTATCTGTTCGGGTATTGCAATCCTGGCGCTTAGGTTGGAAATTCCACCCTGGGCAAGCTTTTATCGATAAATAAAAGCTTGTCCTGAATGTTTAGAATGGGATGGAAATCTTCAGATACCCCCCAAGGTAAAAATTAATGGAAGTTGGGTAAAAAGGGTTGTTTGGATACTTCACTGAAAAGGGGGAGTTTGGATTATCTTCTTCATCATAAATGAGTCAATTACAAAGTTACATAAAGATCTCATAGCACAATAAAATTCATTTTAAAAAAATACTAAATCTGCAATATATATATATCAACGAAAATCACCACTTAGCACAAAAGAAAGTGCTCCTAGATTCGCGGAAAAAGGTAATTCCTTTAATTAATTAATTGCCTTAAAAAAATCAACAAAAAAAATATCTAGCAACAGACCAATCTCTCTTACCTCTTCCCTTCGCAAGTTAAAGGAGAAAATATAAGCTAATTAACTAATAGTTGCATAGAAAAAATAAACTATTGTTCCCTAACAAAGTGGTAGCACTCTTGAAATAAAAAAAGTGGAAGCACTCTTGAAAATCTTGTGTAATTGGAAAACGTTCATAGCAAATGTCTTTCTGAATAAACAGAAATTGTTTGACGTTATTATAATTATTGACACACAACAAGCTTTTGATTCTACTTGGCTCCGATCCTTGAATGTCTAGTTCGTATGGCTATTAACTGCAAATGTTAAAATTTATAAACAATTTTCTTCAAAATCGAAAATGCATAGTAAGAATGACACTCTATATGAAGATATTTTCTTTTCTTTTTTTAGATTGATTTGCTACGCAATAGGTGTGTGTATTGAGTTGTCTTCTTTCTGCGTAGCTATAAATGATATTTCAGAAATTTCAAAAGATCCCGAGCGATTCGATAATGCACACCGTTGAAAACAAATCTAAAGACTAACATATCACTGATACATGTATTTTTTCTCACTGATACATGTATTTCATCTCACTGGTACATTTATTTTTTCAAAAGTCAGTAAGTATTATACTTCCTAATATACATTCCAGGCATATTGTCTAACAATTAATAACAATGAAATACAGCTTCTTAAGTCCCTACATTTATAGGCCTTACATTCAATCAAACAGTATCTTGGTCGCCAAATACAAATTACCCGAAAGCTAATTTTCAAAGATATTTGTATGTGCTCAAAGCATTTAAAACGAAGAGCACCACAACAAGGGATCTCAAAGGACCAGTATGTTGCTTCTGTAAATAAATCTAATATGGTCTAGTCTTGACTACGGTTCATTGACTAATGCATCAGAAAGTGAATGAATTTAGTTTCATTATTCATTATGTATTATTCAGCATGAATACACTATTTAGGTGTTTAATATAATACACCTAAGTAATACATTTAAGATTGTAACAGGAACATTCAACTTCACGGAAACCAACTTAGCATAGCCTCCTCCTCCCGCAACAAAAGTCTCCGAAACCATTTGTGGAATTTGTTCAACCATGGCTAAGTTCTCCTAATTTAATATATAATTTAGAAAAAAAATCGCTAAAAGCCTTACAAACCTTATATTTTTCCACCTGGAGGCTGAGCTAGTGTAGTTTTTCAAATGAAATGTTAAGACTCTGTTTCTTGGCGCTAGATCCAAATGCAGAATAAGTGGAACATTTTCTACGTACTTATAGAGTAAATTAAATTTTTCTATAGTCTCACAATTGTATAATTTTAACAATGCTGTTGTAGGTGGATTAATGGTTACATTAACATGATCTTTAACTATATCTAGTGTCGTTTCATCATAGATATTTATGATATTTACATATTTCATAAAGCTATTAGCAGGCGGAATTATATAGTCTTAACAGTGCTGGTTAGTTGTCTCCCATAAATGGGATAGTAATGGGTTTAGTTTCACTACTATAATATTTATCTAATTATAAATTACACTTTCCTGTATAGAATCTTAAATACTTAATGAATAAAGAAGGATGTACAGTAAGGGTTTTAAGGCAAGCAAGTTTATTTACAAATTGGTATGCAAAAGTATAACATATAATTGAACAGGAGAGGTTTCAAGCGGTAACTTAACAAAATAAAAAACATCAATTTCCGTGATCGAACACTCGGCTTTGGCAGTGTTCCTCAATACCTCTGGTAAATCAAATATTAGAGAAATATAATAATTTAAAAGAACTTTCCTTAGCACTTCAATTGAAATTATGCTATAATGGATAATTTTACAAAATTTTAATGAGGTACTTGTCATATAACTATCCTGTAAATTTTTTTTTGTAAAGTTTAAATAGTACATTACATTCTGAGATGATTTTAGTTGGGGTTCGGTCAAGGTAGATCCAAAAAACACAAATTTAAAAAATGTATTTTTTAATAAAGGATTATCTGCCAACGTTTCGGCTTACATTGTAAGCCATCTTCAGGACTATCATGAAGCTCATCTTCATGCTCCTCTCTCATCTTCATGATAGCCCTAAAGATGGCTTACAATGTAAGCCGAAACGTTGACAGATAATCCTTTATTAAAAAAATACATTTTTTAAATTTGTGTTTTTTGGATCTACCTTGACTGAACCCCAACTAAAATCATCTCAGAATAATATCTACAGTAAAAAAAAAACTCTCCTTTTAGTACATTACATGTTTCACAAAAAAATATCGGCCAACAGTTTCCCTCTAGTTTGTTTTCTTTAACCTTTATATTAAAACCACCGAACGTATTTTAATGAAGTTCTGAACGTAGATCTTCTTGCAAGGTTTAATAATTGTATGCTTTCGTCAAGATGGAGTCTTATGTTCATAACTTATGAGTATTTCAAAATTTTTGTTTATCACTATTTTTTAGAACTTAATTTTCAAATTTACATTCCAACTAACAGTCAGTTCTAAAGCTATATTATTTCAAACTACAGCAAATGACAATACCCAAAATATTAATGAAAATATAACCACTGTATTTCTTTATGTATAATACACACTGAAAAACATTAAAAAGGACTTATGTAGAGGGAATTGAATGAGATAACTGGCTAGTCCTTGTGGTGTAATGGATTAATTAGCATTCCAGCCCGGATAGCAGGAGGTCCAGGTTCGATTCCTGGCGAGGACAGATAGTTTTTTATTTTCTGTTCCCTCTCATTAATTATTTAAAAATTAAAAAGGACATTCTAAACTGAAAAAAAAAAAAATATTCCGTCTCATGTAAAGTAAGCATATTAAACTAAGCTAGTAAACTAAGCATATTGCCGATATTTCATTAAAATAAATAAATTAAAACAAATAACAAAATTTAATTTAAAACTAACCGGCGAAAAAAAGGTTATAACCACTAAGTTTTGATCTGGTGCACTCACCCATCACAGATGCAATCATAAATTACTTCCTTAACAAGGGTTTTTCGTTTTATTTGAAGGACATAATCATTAGAAGATAACATTTTACACCAATTACGTTCTATAAATTGTTTGTAAAACTCAAATAACAACGGATATATTACGATTCCAATTTTGATCTCCTCTAACCCCCATTACCTCCTCCAATTTATACTAAAAACTAATTAAAGTCTAAATAGCAAATTTGGTGTCTATATTTTTAAAATATGAAGCCAGATACTTGAAATTACATTCTTAAATATCGTTATCAAAATGCGTTTTTTATTTTTTATTAATGATATAAAATATAAATGTTACGAAAACTACATTTTACATCTATTTTGTTTTTTGCATTTATTTCATAACGCTAATAATAAAGAAGATAGGAAGGCTTTAAATTTTTGTCCCCCTCCACCATTTTATCCATTAATGAAATCATCCAACGGTTTGCAAAAATAAGCTCAAGTATCGAATTTCGTTCCATTACTTTGGAGACACAAGTGTGTANTGGAAAACCATTATTCAAATAGAGGGCATTTATAAGGGCACTCCTGTCTTGCTACCGGTCTTCCCGGTGCCCGAGAGGGATAAACTAAACCAAACAAGCGTGAAGATTTAGTGCAGACACATAAAAAATGTAGTCCACTGATATATTAGCTGTGGAGGAATCGTTCTTCATTCGTCCACCGCTTAATAAACTCTTTTCGTGATTACGTATCCTTTGACTCCAGAAGACGAAGTAGCCATTAGCTTTTCAGAACAGACTTAAACCATATTTATTTTAAATGAATGAAGGATATTTATTAGTATACGACAACCTTCGTAATGTATACGACATCGCATTACATTCAATGTCCATATGCGATTACATTGTATACGACGACCGCAAAGTAATGCAACCAAATTCAGTAATTTCAGTTCAAATGGAGAGTTTTTGACCGTAGAGATTATTAGTTATGAACATGTGATCCAGGCGACACGACTTCCTCTCTCATCTTTATGATAGCCCTGAAGATGGCTTACAATGTAAGCCGAAACGTTGGCAGATAATCCTTCATTAAAAAAATACATTTTCTTATTTGTGTTTTTTTGGATCCACCTCGACCGAACCCCAACTAAAAATCATCTTAGTACAATAAGTAAAGTTTTCAGGGAGATTTCTCGCCCTTCGTCAATGAGGAGTGAAGAGAGGCCTTGAATTGAATTGTGCTAAAAAAATGTATAAATAAAATCTGTGACAACTGACAATAAATGACAACTATTTTCATAAGTCCTCCCTCAGGAGAGGTCCTTTAACGCCAACGGAGCCAAACGGAACCATAATTTAGAGAGAATTCACTCTTTACACCTACTCATAATATTAACCCCCTCCCCTCCTCTTGGCATTTATCCATCACTTTAGATTGTGTCTAGTTAGGTTTCTTTTTAATTATGTTGGAAGATCTGATTTTTAAAATACTGTGAAAGAGACCCCCATCAACTCTTCTAATGTATAAACATTTATATTTTTATATAAACTATAAATATGGAACATAATTCTTCAAATGTCAAAATATAAGGAAAATACTCACCCTAACCCTCTCCCCCCCCCCCTCAATTTGACACGGGGGACCGTACGGGAACATGTAAATATGTACATATTAATAAAATAATAGAGAATGTAAGTAAAAGTGTGTGACAATCCATCGTTTACCACTAGATTTCATATGAGCCAAATCTGCAGAAAAATAAGAAATATCAGTGAAAACCATTAATGAGATTAATGAGATCAACATCGTTTACCTGAGAGGAAGAGGGACGGATTATGTATGGATAATAGAGGTTCTATTATATGCAAATAAATTATCATTATACTTGATTTAAGACATATTAGTTGGTTGCAAGTAAATAAGAAGAACAGTCACTTCATTTAATTCACATTGAAACAATTGTATATTTGTAAATACGTAATAAGAAGGTAATATAGGTCCTTATGAACAAGAAACTTCGATGGCGTGTTTTCAAGATGTGTTAATGTGAATTCATATCTCTTTGACGTTTGAAGTTTCAGATGCTGAAAAGGCGTTTTTGTTACCTTCCCTATAACAAAGCTAGAATGTGTGTTGTTTTGTTCAGGAATATTATTACTATCTACCCTAGTGTTATTGTATAACTCTCCTCCTGTTATGAGCTCATTTATTGTTACCTTATGAACTGGTATTCCACCATGACTTCTGGAATGGCCTCTTCATATCGTTTTCGCCCTGTGGATCCCAATGTTTATGAATTTTCCAAACCGCCTGAGGCTCCGGTTTTTGAGCCCACTACTGCTGAATTCGAAAATCCTTTGCGATACATCGAAAGAATTAAACCAGTCGCTGAAATGTATGGAATTTGCAAGATTAAACCTCCCCAGGTAAGGAATTTTTTTTTCTTAATCTATAATATTATATTAGAAAACTCTGTTGAGCCTGTTATTGACTGTTCCCGTGTGCTTTCGTCAGTTTTCCTTTTCAAACGACCTAAAAATTAAGTCTGTATCTTTGGTCATGGTTCTTTTTTCTTTAATCCTTGGCTAAAAATTATGGCAATCTTGATGATTTTTTTTTTACCCAAGTTTTCACATTTTAGACGTTATTGCTTAGCACAATGCACTTGATTGCATAATCTTCTGATAACTTTTTTCCTTGTTACCATAATTATTTATCTAGAAAAGAAATGTCCTAATACAACAGTTCAGATCTGTTTTGATATACCAAACAGACTGCTACAGCGTGCCCAATCAGAAGGCCCCTCAGCTGTCCTAAAACGCTTTATCAAAAATTTTAAAGTTTACAAAATATTCCAGATCTGTGACCGTTGGCTTTTTGCAGCTCATTAAACTTACAGAGATTGTGCAGATAGTTTCTGTTAAAGTGTTATAGGATAGCTCTGAAGGGCCTACAGGAATTGGATGCTTTGTAGCTGAGACTGCTTCTTTCATTTGATAGAACAGCACGCTTCAGAATGGTAATTCCATTGAACCTATTCAGGAGAGTGGCATAATATGGGTTGCACATGCTCACATTATGATTATTTTATAGTGTGTTATTCCACTGTAGCAGTCATTTGGTATACCACTACTGTTTTTACACAAATATAGTGTACATTCATAAATGCTAAAAAATGTATCATGCAACATCTTAGGTGATGCTAAAAAAATCTGTCAAGGAACTGTAGAAAAATTGAGAGGCTACTTGTAATTTTGTGAACTATGCAAGAACTGTAGGTGGTATGTAAAATAAAAATAAAATATAAGGTGAAGCTCTGTACGTTCTTTAATGATAGGTTAGTATTCCTATTTAGGGTCCCTATCCCTTTTCCAATTCTTAGATTCAATTAATTCATAATGTAAAATAAAATAAAGGTGTTTATAAAAAAAAAAATTAAAAAAAAAAAAAAAAACATTTTGCATTCAAATATTTGTATTATTATATCTTTGATATAAAATATAAGTAATACTCCAAGTATAGTCCATTTTATCTACCATCATTAGCCATCTTGCTAGCCTATTACTAGATCCTACGCTGCTAATATTCCTTAGGATGGCTGTCAATGAACTCCTAGATTGCAATTTCAACTTCCGCCAAATTATCAAATTTTTCCCCTGAAGGAAATGTGTCATGGATCAACTCATGTAGTGATTGGGTGGTGTGAGGTCTCGACTATATGGTGGATAAGGTAGGAGTTCGATCCCATAAAGTTTTTTAAACTTTTCTTTGGCCTGATGGGAAGTGTGAGGACGAGCACCATCTTATTGGAATAAAACTCCTTTTCAGTTTATCGGAGCAGGATTATACTCAGAAAATTTTTGGTACAATCTTTCCAGTTGTTCACAGTAAAGTTCAGAATTCATAGAGCATACATCAAGAACAAATTCTTGATTAATAACACTTTCAAGATTCAGAAAATCATTAAGCATGGTTTTTTTTTTTTTTTTTTTTTTTTTTAAATTGCCTCCTTGCAGTTACCGGAAAAGCAGTTTGATCGTAATTTATCCATTTCTTATGGGTATTTGGGTTTTGTCAGAAAAACCACTTTTCATCACAGGTGAGGTTTTTCAATAAATTTTCACAAATTTCTAACCTAATTGCTGATTGCTGAGGACTAAGTTTGTGAGGGACCTATCTACCATTTTTTTTCACCTTCCCCATGGAGAATAACAGTATCTTTCGACAGACCACATTCCCTGGCAATTTTGAGTGTACTTGTGGATGGATTTGACTACATACAGAAACTCATCAATATCCATTAATGGTTGCCCAGAGCCATTCTTCCTTTCCAACGTCATATCTCCACTACTAGTTTTTCAAACCAAAGCTACATTGTAGGCTGGTCAAGGATTCCTTCCCTTACATATTTAATAATATCACGAGTATTTTCTGTGGCGAGGAATATTTTTTTATTTATTTTTTTTTAGTAATGCCTTAAAATTAAAAGAATTTTATGGGGCGCTGTCATGTTTCTTCTTGAAAACAAATAACTAAACTGAAGCTTTTTTGAAGAAGTCAAATGGGATTTAATAAGCTTAGAGAATGCTCTAAGGGATTATTAAGTAATGTTAAGTATTAAATAGGATTAAAAATTTACAGTCCTTTGAAATCATTAATTTGTTAAAACTATTTTTTTCTGTTCACTTCTTTAATAAATGTGAGAAATATATTCATTTAAGACTTATGGGGACTTACAAAATTCAATAGTATTTGATTCTAGAGCTCGAACATCTGGCAAAAAACAATTGCCACTAGGTAAATAATCTAAAAGATTATTTCTACCACCAATGAATATAGAACTCTCATACCTTCTATTCTCCGTCTTCATTGGTTTCTGGAAGATGGTTTGCAAAAACCAATGAAGACGGAGAATAGAAGGTATGAGAATTGCCACTAGCATTAATAAGCAATGCCAAGTACACCGGATCTTTTGACCACTGCCAGCTATAGTTAGGTAGTATACAGAACCTTCTAGATATACAGGTGATATGCTGAGAGGGTGGGGATATCTCTGAAAACAATGCCTGGTTTTAATTTTTGAACATTTTCACCAAATGGATTTGCTTAAAACTTTATATACACTTCCTTGGCACTCTCAGCTTGCACTATGCCAAATTTTAATAATAAATAACCACTTTTATATA
>KZ808259.1:142682-166303 GCA_000696205.2 Oncopeltus fasciatus
TGGCAAATTCTTTCTAATTAGTTTTTTCATTAATTCAACTTATTTATTATTAATTTATTTTACTAGTATTTTATTAATTAAACTTTTTTTTTTCTTTAGATTAGCATAATAGTTTTAAGAGAAAGGCTTTTTATTAGATGACATTCCACAGTTTGTTTTCAATTAAATTTATACAAACTTCACCTTCTGATTTTATAAGTATTGTCATTATACCTAACTGGTGTCAACAAAATATTACAAAATCAAGGAAAAAACTAAAATCATTAATTTTAATGTTTTTGTTCTTATTTAGAATAGGTATAGTTACGGAGAGACTAATTTATTCTTTACTTTATCAGCAATCATATTGGTCAATAACTGAAGTGCAATATATATTTATGGGCTGGTACACTCCATTGTACTTTAATAAATATTGGTTGTGGGATTATTCTCATCATAAATACTTATGTATTCCATTTATGTTAATCTTGCTTATTTTACTTATGTTAACTGTTGATTTAAGTGTGCTCATTGCCCTACTATTGAAAATAATACAATTTAATAAATTCATTAGAACAGCCCCAACTAATTGTAAAATATTAGGTTTGAATATCATTATTCTCTGTTATTTTCAGGCCCGTACAAGAATAAAATTAAATTTTACTGATCGAATCTTGAAATTTTGGAGTCTCCAGGGAACTACTCTAAAGTTACCTATTGTATCAGGAAAATTGCTTGATTTGTATCTTCTCTATAACCTTGTTGAAAGAGATGGTGAGTCATTATTTAGATATTAATCTTTAATTCCTTAGCATTTGATTTGCAGTTGATTAGTTTAATTATTAGTAGAAGTAGATATTTAGCAGAACATTTAAAATTTAGTAAGGAGGAATTACTAAAATCCTCGCTTAACAGCATGATGGAGATAGTGAAAGAAGAAATCGGTAAGTGACTTGGAAGTTGAAGAAATAAAAACTAATTTGTAAACCAAAAAGATTTTATTATTCCTGTTTCCGCCTAAACTTTAGGGCTCAGTGATGAAAGAGTATGTCTCTTTCAATCAAAATGTAAAAACAATTATATATGCTATAATAATAAATAATAAAGTGCGTGTAATCAAGAATATAAATATATGAATAATTAGATTAAATACTGGAGTAGTAGTAGTAGATTGAAGGGCAATCAACTTCTAGGTTATTACGCCCTATAAACACCCCCTAATATGTCCACTATAAATCAGTTAATAAAATACAGGAATCAGGATTATTTCGACCACTATAACAACCTAAATTAATGGATTTTTTTTATTTTATTTAAATATTATTATTATATATTTAATAAATTATAATAAATAAATTATTATTAACTAAAATAATAAATAATATCTCATTCTTTAATTTAGATTTTCCAGGCTATACCTGCTTTTTTAAGAAAGTTTAACAGCCCATCCACTGTAGAGGGGTTGTTCCCAAGGCACTCCGCCATATTTCTTCCAATGCCTTCCCTAGTGAAGTAATTCTGATAAACTGGGCAAACCTCTATGATGTGCTGGATTGTTAGGTGAACTTGGCAGGTATTACACTTAGGCGGCAGATCTTTGTTAATTAGGTGTATATGAGTAAGGTTCGTGTGACCTATCCGCATACGGGTCAGTATTACCTCTTCTCTTCTATTCCCACGGATGGAGGTGTTCCATTCTTTTGTGGTGTTTTTTATACTCCGCAGTTTGTTGTGTGCTGGTTCTAGCATCCATGCATTTTCCCAGTCTTGGAGTGCCATTTTCCTTAGCCAGTTTTTAAGGTCATCTGGTTCGAGGATACTTAGAGGAGGTTCGAACATACCGGCTGCTTCCTTTGCAGCTTTGTCTGCCTTTTCGTTTCCTGGAATTCCAACATGTGAGGGAAGCCAGAGAAAGTTAACGGTTTTCCCTAGTAAATCTACAATTTTGAGGAAGTGAGTTATTTTCAAAACCAGGGGAGTTGGCTTATTGAAGTTCTTTATTCTTTGTAAGCTTGAGAGTGAGTCAGTACATATTATGAAATCCTTTCCATTGGATGAGATAATGTAACACAGTGCTGATGAAATTGCTTGCATTTCTGCAGTGTAAGTTGAAGCTAATGATGGGAGCTTTTGTTTTATGGTGGTGGTATTGCAAACTACTGATATGCCAACGCTGTCTTCTTTCTTCGAACCATCAGTGTAAATTACTTGTCTATTTGTATATGAGCGGATTATTTCATTAGCTTTATGGCATATTATATTATTTGGGCAAGTTTTCTTTATTGACTTGAGGCGGAGATCAATCATCGGTACTATTCGCTTCCATGGTGGCTCGTCGACTTCAGTATATTGGAGATTAACCTCAGGTACCGATATAATTACGTTCCTCTGGCGTATACCAAGTGGAGCAGGATGATGAGGTTTTTCACTGTACAGCTGAACGTGCTTGGGATCGAATAAGTAATTGTAAGCCGGGTTTGGGGGTTTAAATACAATTTTTGATAAGTAGGAAGAGAAGAGTTGTTGTCGCCGTATAAGGAGTGGTGGAACACTTGCCTCTGCACAGAGGCTGGTGATTGGGCTTGTCCTGAAAGCGCCTGTGGCCAGTCGGATTCCTGCATGGTGAATCGAGTCTAAGCACGAGAGATGGCTGTTTTTTGCTGATGAGTACACTATACTGCCGTAGTCTAACTTTGACTGTATCAGGCTTTTATAGATCATAAGAAGTGATTTTCTATCAGCTCCCCAGGTAGTTTTCCCAAGAACTTTCATTAAGTTCATTCTTTTTAGGCAGTGCTCCTTCAGGTATTTGATATGACCAACCCAGGTTAATTTATGGTCAACCACCATTCCAAGAAAACGAACCTCATTTACAAATGAAATTTGTTGATTGTATAAGTACAAATCAGGGCACGGGCTTGGACTTCTTTTTCGGCTAAATAGAACACATCTGGTTTTGTTTGTTGAGAAATTTAAGTTATTTGTTTTTGCCCAGGATTCCATTTTATTAAGAGTTGAGTGTTTTGTAGAAGCCTACTTGCCCATTGGATATCTCTGAACCTCAGAAATATTTGAATATCGTCTACAAATAGGAACCTGCTGATTGTTGGGGGAATCTGGTCCACAATGGGATTAATTCCGATAGCGAATAGTGCACAGCTTAAGACACTACCTTGAGGAATGCCATTATAGATTGCTTTTCAGCTGGATACCTTGTCCCGTATTCTTACCTTTATAGATCTATTTGATAAGAATGCTTGAATAAACTTGGGCAGTCTCCCTCGAAAGCCCCACTCAAACAATTTCTTAAGAACGTGACTTCTTTTTATTGTATCATATGCCTTTTCGAAGTCAAAAAATATCCCTATGGCTTCTTTTCCTTCAATAAATGAATTTAAAATTTCAGCTTCCAGAGAGACAAAGTGGTCCGTTGTAGATCTGGATTGTCTAAAGCCACATTGAACAGCTGAAAGAAGATTGTATTTTTCCAGGGTCCATATAAGCCGTTTAATTATAATTTTCTCCATAAGCTTGCAAAGACAGCTTGAGAGGGAAATTGGACGATAATTGTCAATAATGAGCTTGTCTTTTCCAGGCTTTGGCAAAGGTATAACTATTGTTTCTAACCATTCCAATGGGAGCTCACCTTTATCCCATATATTATTGTAGACATGGAGGAGTATTGATTTGAATTCTGGGCTGAAATACTTAATCATGGAATTGTGAACTTGATCATTTCCTGGAGATGTATCATTTAGGTCTTTTATAGCTGAATTGAGTTCTTGGGAGGTTATGGGGCTATTGTAGTCCAGTTGGGAATGTTGGCTAACTGGGTCTTCAGAAAAATCTAAGATTTGTGGAGATTGTGTATGATCAACTTGCGGAGAACTTGATATTTGGGAGAAGTGTTCCACAAATATTTCACAAAGCTGTTGTGGGTCAGTTATTATTTCATTTACAACATTGAGGGTGGGTTTTTCAGTATATTTTGATCCGGTCATGCTACGAACTTTCTGCCACACTTTCCTGACTGGAGTATTTATATTGATGGATTCCACATAGGAAGTCCAGGATTGCCTTTTTTTCTTCTTGACCAGTTGTCTTGTTTTGGCCTTCAAATGTTTATACCGAATTAAATTTTCAGTTGTTGGAGAATTTTGAAGAATCTTGAGGGCTTTATTTTTTTCTTTAATGGCTTGTCGGCACTCATTATCAAACCAAGGTGTGTGGTTTTTGGTTGGGCGACCTTTCGTTTTTGGGACTGTCTCTTCGGCTGATTTGATAACCTGTTTTGTCAGAATATTTATCATACCAGTGACATCACTTGGTAGATCATCCAGGGATAGTTTGAGTAATGTANCTCTTGTGTTCTACTCACATGTGATGTACCTGAATGTTCTGACCCATTTTAATCTGTTGTGTAACTTTCATTTTTCTTGAACTCTCTCCAGTTTGTTTCCTTTTTTGGTCCCAGAAGATCAAAAAATGTTTCTCTTGCAGGTTTATAAACAGAGAAATATGTATTTAATAGCGCATCTGAATGTCCTAATTAATGACTGAAAAGTATAAATAAATTTCACATTTTAGTACTAAATTTGTAAATGGATTTAAAGGTATTCTGAACCTTCTCATTGTTTTCTAAAGGACTTAGTTATTTGTCCTGTAATGGACAGGAAGTCCAGGGGCATTGAATGGTGCTGCTGTTCTTTTCATGTTATACTCAATCTGAAAGTTATACTCATATATTATATGAAGCCTGTTATACTCTGAGACCTTTACTCAAATAATGTATCTTAAAAAAGCTAAATCATAATAAGAGGAGATAGATAGAGGACTGAACTAAGAATCAATGTTTATTTTAAAGAAGATTGGGTATAAATTAAAAATTATTAAAGAAATGAAAATAATATTATAATTGCTTTTGTTATATGGGAAAAAGGGTGAAGGAACTATTTTCTGATACTATACACCTAGTGTTTAATTTTCCATTTGGAAAGAAATTTTCTCATCTAACTTACAAATTATAAGCAGCGAATTTTTAAGTAAGAAAAATAAAGATAAAAGGTGGAATAGGTGAGAAAAAGAACTAAAATAAAACAATATTGTGGATAGGGCTTTGTAAAAATAGCTTCCTGTTTATAAGATAATTGAAACAGAAGCTAAGAGAAAAGGGATTGTTAATTCCATGAAAATGTGACTTGAACAAAAAACTGTTCATATGACACGTGACTCTTCTTTCAAGTCAGGGATGCATGAGAAAAGGCATGCATGTGGAGGTTTCAAGCTTGTTAACCCTACTGACCATCTTGCCAATGTTGTTTAAAGCAGGATTTAGAAAGCTCTGGCCACTTTTCAAATATTGGCAGCAACATGAAGTCATACAGTTCTAGAATTATAAATTCAAATCTATATTAATACCTGCCTTGAATTTGCTCAACAAAAGGTAATGGCATTGAACTTGCTTAGAATGTTAATTGATGACTATTCAAATATGTTTGATGTGGTTAAAAAGTAGTAAGACTGGATCTCATGCAGCATTGCATAGCAGCCACAGCCTGACTGTGGGGTGGAAGTTATTATTCTGGACCACCATTAGATAACTCACTAGTAAGTTGGGAGTTAAATTTAACCACTTAGAAGTATGTAGTTTAGCACTCCAGAGGTGGCCAAAGTATAGAGACTGGGTTAAAGCCTATTGATATTGGTGGCTAAAACAGAGAAATTATCTTGTGGTGGAGTGAGTATACCCTTATCTACTGTAAAATGAGCTGGGCTTAAGTTCACTAACTCGTAAGATCTATATTATCAGAAATGAGAGCAAAAAAAGAGTTGTTTGGGATTGCTTGGCTCAAAATTCTAATGGTGATCAAAATTTATCACATAGATTGCCAAAGGCCAAGAGAAATATCCAGCACACGACCGTCAAGAGATTCAGGTTTACCCAGATCAGTGTGTACTGGTCACGAATCTGACAGAACTAATCAGGACAGACCAGAATACTATTTGATTGAGGATAGTGATTGAGACAACTCCAGAGCCCATGTCTGCAGATTTATCGTATGTTCATATGCAGTGTCACATATGGGTCTGGGACCATTTTGAAAATTTGAGCAGCCTGATTTCCAGGAAAAGTTTTCATCGAGATTGGTGCTACTTTTATCCAATCCAAAATAATGTTGGAGTAAGATTAAAGAGGTGGAGTTTACCTAAAGTGAGGTTTCAGAAGTTCAAGATAACGGTGGATCAATTTTGCCAGTTAATGGCTCCAAGTGATTATATACATTTGTTTCCTTCCCATACAACCACTGAGGTTCATGGCGGAAGGGGGTATTGGCAGGTAGCCACCCTCTTCTGCACATGCCCTGTCTCCGGATAGACTTATTTCTTGATAAAAGTTTCTTAGGGTGAGCTCTTGATTTTGGAGACACAAGCATAGGGCATGACTACTAGTTCTTTAATACTAACATAGTTTAAGGTAGCTATGCTACACCAACAAAAATCCATACTTATCTTTTAGTTTTGAGTTGAGAAGTAATACTTGCTCGACTTGAATAGAAAGAAAAGATATTAAAAGAAGGCCAGTGATATTAATATCCAGACATTTGACTAACATAAGTTCTCCTACAGTAAATTTTCTCTTCAATATACCATCCTTCAATTTCCCCATATTTCTAATATTAATCAATTTCAAAACACTACAACTGACAAAACTACATTTGACTTTGTCAAATTGACACTTCTGGTAACTGAACCCAACCTTGAGAAACGACTTCTAGCTGAGCCCATTCACGTACATTTAGAATGTAACCCCATTAATGGCATAACAGACAAAGACTATTTATTATTATTTATTTACTTCACATACAGTAATGTTTTTGTCATCTAAACAAAAATCACCATAACACAACCTCATAGCATTTCAATATTCCACATCAGACCCATTATTGATATTTCCACGAACCTCAGACCATCTAGTCCCTCAAAGGCTTGTTGCCTATCCCTTTGAAATATCTTGTTCAGACCCCCCTCCAACAACCCCTTCCTGTTCTCTTCCAAAATTTCCCATAATAAAAAACGGATCAGTCATGATTTAGCTACTGTACAGCAGAAGTCTCTCTCTCCCCACTACCCTATTTGGTATGTTACTTTCTTAATATTATGTATTTTTCTCTTATGTATAATCAGTTTTATACATTTTATATAGTTGATAACACAAACTTTTATCATTTAATTTAATTATTTATGTGTTGTATTGTAACATATAGACATGATTTTATAATATTTTTGAATGTTTTCTTTTGTTACTGATAAAGACCTGAAATTTAGGCCAAAACGTTAGGAAAAATAAAAATGAACTTTTTTTTTCAAATCAATTTTTAATTCTTCAGCTCCCAAAACCGAATCCCTGACTAACCACTCCTCATAAAGTGTGACGGTCAACTAGTTACCTCCAAAGTGCACTATTTATTTATAAATTTTTATGGTAAATTTGTAAAAATGCAATATTATTTTTATACTTTTATTAATAGCGGTGAGAAGTGTTGCTATTTAATATCCTCTAACCATTAAAGTCTTTGCGTTAATTGCTTAAAGTCAGCTACACCTTAGCTATCTTAGCTTAGCTACTCCTTAGCTTAGCTACCTTAACAGTTTTAGTTAAGAAATGCAACATGTGTATGAAACTTAAAAACTCAAAAATAAATTAGGAAGTTAAAGAAATATCTTGAAGAGTTGTAGATCAGTTAATTATAATTGACTATTTGAAAAATTTTGAGAATTTTCAATATTATTGAGTCTTAACAAGAAGTAAAGAAATCATTTTCTTGACACACTATCTCCTTAAAGTTAACTAATGATCAAGATATACATAGGCCTATGGCCTATAAACTTATATTATTAGGAGTGCCCCAGAGATAGCATGGTATATAGGCTTAGATGATTTTAGTTGGGGTTCGGACAAAAAACTCTCAATTTGAATATGGTATATAGGTTATAGTCAGGTTGAAGGAGCAGTCATGATTTATTTATCCTAGAACTGGTGACTATTGTGTAAGGTGATATTTATTTACTCTTTATTAAGATAAATGTGAATATTTATTTTCTCTTTATTCCATGACGGAGGGAAATGTGAACTTAGGGACAGGACATCCTCTCTCGTCTTCATGATAGGCAGCCCTGAAGATGGTTTACAATGTAAGCCAAAACGTTGGCAGATAATCTTTTTAAAAAATATACTTTTGTAAAATTTGTATTTCTTTTAGATCTACCTTTACCGAACCCCAACTAAAATCATCTAATAAAAATACTGATAAAGTTTTCCCCCGTGCATGGGAAATTTTGCCATTAAACCTCATCCTAATAAGTAAACCCTAACAAAAAAAAAAGAATGGTCTTCTAAGATAAACGATGCTGGGGGTTGGTCAACCAAAATGTTTTTCTATAAACTATCTGATCGTTTTCAGGAAATTGTGTATGTGTCTATTACAGATTTCTGAGATGCCAATAAGGAATATGCATAATAATAATAATTTAAATTATTCAGTTAGATATCATTCATTCATATCTATGCCTACTAAAAGGTATGTTCATTATTAGTGCACCTATAAATCACGCGTCAATTCACTTCCATAATTCATTTTCACACCATTTTTTTATTCTTTCTTTTGCTACTGCTTCTATGTTGAACGGCCTGTGTTTTGCTACTGATACTTTTTAATTTTAAATTTTTTATTTTTTCGGTTAATTAAATTTTCGATAGACAACAAAAAATGTGGATTTTCAAATTCTTCTTCTTTCTTGGTCCGCTATTTATTTGTTCCAGCTTACCTTACAGTCAAAACTTTTTTTTTTCTTTTTTTTTGCACTTTCAGTAAAAGTCTCTAAATGTACACACGGGTATATATATATNAAAAAATATATTTTTAATTGTTAGCTTATTCAAATTTATTGAAAGAGATATTTTTTAGTATTGATTTATTAAAGTGTATATTTTTGATAAGTAGTTTATTACATTATTATTTTTTTGGATTTGTTGCAGGAGGGTTTTATACAATTTGTGAAGAAAATAAATGGGTGAAAATTACCACAAAATTAGGCTTTAGTCCAAAGTATCATGAAGAAATAAAGGACCATTATGAACGGATTTTGTTTCCGTATTCACTATTTTCACAAAAGACAACTCCTGATATGGCAAGTATATTCTAAAGAAATATTAGTTTTTTCTTTATTACTTATGGATAATTGCCTATTTTGCTTACTAAATATTTCCATCTTCTTGGGTTTTTCAATTAGTATTTGGAAACAAAGTATATACACCTAAATTGTTGAGAAAATTGTATGAAAAAAAATTTTTTTTTCTTCTTTTTTTTAATATTTACCTACCAGCTCTTGTAAACTTGAAGAATTTAAGTTTGATCTTGAGAGGTTAAATGTGTAAGGTGACAATTATCACTCCAAATAGGTCGCAGACCTCCATTTTGTTTGTGTTTTCTCCTAGGTTATGATATAAATAAATATAAGAATATAAATATCTAAAAATCCTTAAAATAATGGTTCTTTTGAGGACTGCTATTTATTTTCTTAACTCTTTTGTTTAAATTTTGGAGATTAAAGTTATCACTGGCCTGATAAGAATTGTTATAATCTCAATTCATCTGGAAATGACTTTGAAAAACAACACTTGTTGGTACGCAGGATTCTCTATTGGCTTCCAAGAAAGTGCCATTGTCTGTCATACAATGGATCCAAGGTAGGTGCAGTGTTTTACTTTCTGAAAATTATTTACTCTTTATTAAGATGAGATAATTGGTACCTCACAAAAAGGGAAGCCAGTGTGGTCTATAAGCCCTCTTCTGTTCCCTTATTCAAACTTCAAGTTAATATAAGATCTTTAATAAATTTTCTTATACTCTTAAGTTTTGTCTAAATTATATCAGGTGCTTTCTTGATTCAGTAATCATTCAATCAATTATATAAATGAATCCAAAATTTCTTGACCTTTTTTTTTAAGTGCTAGAAATCAGAAAATTCAGGGGGGAAAACTGTATTTCACATAAATTTTGTAGCTGTTATATCTAATTATGGCCCGCTAACCACTCACACAAATGTTGCAACTCGTGTATGTATGTATGTATATATATAAACTCCGTTTTTTAACAATAGTCAAAGTTTTATGTTTTTTTAATTTGGTCTTGCAGTAANATCTCTAAAACTACTCCATATCTATATTTATGCCTAAGATATTTGCCTAAAAAATAGTGTGATGCAAACCCAAAGAACTGTTGTTGATTTTCCCATTAATAAAACTTTCAAGATACGGGGCTATTCATCTTTCTATTATAATACAGGGCAACTTCCTAAATCAATAACCACCTGAGAATCTGTTACATTTGATTACTAGATTTTCAATCATCTGAAAAAGAATTTGTCTCATCACATGGCATAGTATTTCTACACATATCTTTGTATAAGTACTGTGGGCACTAATGGTTTCTCCCCTGCAACTTCATCACTGAACTATTTTTTTTTTTTATTATTCCAGTCAAGTTATAAATTATAATTAATTATAAACAGGAAAACTCTGGATATTTGATTGTTTTTAAAAATTTAAGCCTTGTTTTGCTTTTATCCTGAAGCTTTCTTTTATTTGTGTAGGGCATAATGTTCGCTTCTTGAAGATATATTATAAACCCATTTTCATTACATCATTTCACATATTCAAAATTGGCGAACGTAGGGTGCTCAGAACTTTTTCGATTGCAAGTGTCCCATATCAAGATAGACTTGAATATATGTATCCTCTCTTTTGGCAGTATTCAGAAGATAATTCAGACATCGCTTTAGATGAGAAAGAAGACTAATGGGCTACTTGCAACTGGTCTTCTCTAACATGTTTGGAGGCTTAAAAATTCAATATTCTCTTTTTTATGTAGATTCATTCATTCCTTCATATTCACAAGTGATTTAAGAAAACTTTTCTCTGCCTCTCATATACACATTGCTTTTAGTTAGGTGATAATTGTTTAAGATAAAACTTCCTGCATCATTCATCCTCTTTCCCCTCCTAATTTTTAAAGTAAAAAGGAGTTATGCTTTTTGAATGAAATATTTTGTGGTCACGATGAGAGTGTTTGCTTGGTTTTCATATAAAGCACAGTTCTCTTGTGTTCTACTCACATGTGATGTACCTGAATGTTCTGACCCATTTTAATCTGTTGTGTAACTTTCATTTTTCTTGAACTCTCTCCAGTTTGTTTCCTTTTTTGGTCCCAGAAGATCAAAAAATGTTTCTCTTGCAGGTTTATAAACAGAGAAATATGTATTTAATAGCGCATCTGAATGTCCTAATTAATGACTGAAAAGTATAAATAAATTTCACATTTTAGTACTAAATTTGTAAATGGATTTAAAGGTATTCTGAACCTTCTCATTGTTTTCTAAAGGACTTAGTTATTTGTCCTGTAATGGACAGGAAGTCCAGGGGCATTGAATGGTGCTGCTGTTCTTTTCATGTTATACTCAATCTGAAAGTTATACTCATATATTATATGAAGCCTGTTATACTCAGGCTGAAAATTAACCTGTTTCCCAAAAGCTATTTAGCCTAGAATTTGGACTTAAGCTTTCACTCAACAAGCAGATGTAAATCTCCAAATTAGATTAATGGCAACTTTTTACAGAACCATAAGTTTGTGCTATGTTTGGTACAGGTTCATCAAAAGGTTAATAATGATTTGAGTTATTCTTTGATGAAAACAAGATTTTTCCCTGTGCTCACAACTCATGTACTGTATTCTGAAGATTTCATTTCATTGTTAACCTGGACATTGGAATATGATTTACCTAACCTATATTCCTTTAAATGAAAATTTCTATAAAAAAACCATTCTTACGCCAAAGGCATCCTCAATGAAGAATCACTATCTTTTTTATTGAAAATACTAAAAAAATTTTTTTTAAATGCATGACAGTAAACAATTCCTTACTGCAAGCATTGCTACAAAATAACTGGGTTACATAAAGGAAAACTTGACTGCCCAGTACCCACTTCTGAACCTATTATGCTTGTCAAACATTTATGGCTATTCTAAGCCCTTTTAATGACATCAAACAGTTGATGCCTACATTTCCTGAAACGTGGGGTAGTAGGCATTTTGTGGTTTTGAGAAAAAAGTGGAAATTTTTTTAAAGATTTTCCAGATGACTCCATATAGAATTGCACCAAGAGGAGGAACATCCATGATTGAAAATTTTGGACCTTTAAAATGTTAATTAAATTTCCTAATGTATTTATATTTTTAATTAAAAGTGTTTATTTTTATGTAATTTTTTTTTAAATATTATTATTTATTTATGTTTTAACTCCCATCCAATCATTTAGGGTTTTGGAGGACTGCCTAAAGATTTGTCCCAAACACTAATGCCAATAGGCAAGAATTTATGTCTCAATATAATATTACTCAGGTAGAGTAGGACTCATACCCATAGGTGTCCTGAAGGATCCCCTGGGCTTAGCTGGTGCAT
Organism: Oncopeltus fasciatus; assembly: GCA_000696205.2. Lineage (NCBI taxonomy): Eukaryota > Metazoa > Arthropoda > Insecta > Hemiptera > Lygaeidae > Oncopeltus > Oncopeltus fasciatus. Next base: position 155,184 of record KZ808259.1, read on the forward strand.
TTTCTTCAAAACTTTGTGATCATTGTAAATACTAATGTGAAGGAAATAAAAAAATATATAGATTTTAGACATACATTTACTATATTTATTTCTAATTTTAATTTCTAAGGCTGAAAATATGCTGAATTAGGTGCCCATATTTTGAGCAGGGATGCATGTAATTTGTTTTCAAATGTAATTATCCTTACTTTTAATTTTATTACCACTATAGTGCATTCACTGACGTAATAAATTGGTCTAATCAATTAGTTTATAAGAATTCTATTGCTTTTTGGGCCATATATTTGTTAATTACTTTTCATGATTAAGCAAGTTAAAATAAATGTGTATAACCCCAAAATAATGAAAAGGCTATATAAAATTTAAGACTGCACCATTAATTGATAGTACTTCCTAGTAACTTTCTTCCAACTTAATGGTAAATCCCAAATTCCTTCTTTTTAAAAAAACTGATTTTTATTAGCAAAAAACTCGTTCAATGTGGATAGTAGCCTGTCTTGGTTGTTGAAAAATTTCTGTCTGTGATGGTTGTCCAGAAATCTAAACAGGTGCAAGGTCAGTGGAATAGGGTGGATGTGGCAAAACTTCGCAGCCAATCTTCATCAATTTGTCCCTTGTCAGTTTGACAGTGTGTGGCCAAGCATTTTCCTTGAGAAGTAGAGGTCCTATTCTATTAATTAAGCCTGAATCAAAAAGCTTTAGCTTTGAGTGGCCATGTTCAAATATTGTGGAGTATACTTCTGCAGTGATAGTTTGACCTTGATTCAGACTCTCGAAATGCTCTCACCCTTAGCTGTTCAGAAAACAATTTGCCCAACTTTCTTCGGATGGAGATAAGGTTTTGGAAATTTATTTGGTTCCTTATTAGCCTACAACCACTGATGTGATCATCTAAAATTATAGTTCAAAACCAATTTTTCATCGCAGGTGATGGTCTTGCCTAAAAAGGGTTCAATTTTTAAGTGGGAAGCAAGAGTAGATGCAGTTGTTAAGTGGCTTACCTTATTGGCTTCTATAAGTATATGAGGAATCCATTTATCCAGCTTTTTCCAGTTTATGAAGATAATTCCAGGCAGTGTTTGGAGAAATAATAAGTTGTAAGGCCATCTTTGAACAACTTTTGTGAAAATCCAACTCAATTATTCTTTGAACTTCCTCTAAATCAGCGAACTTTGGCTAGCCTGAGTGAGTATCGTTTCGACTATCTCATCACCTGCACGAAATTTGGCAAACCAAAATTGAGCCCTCTGCTCAGAGAGGACGTATTTTCCAAAAACAGAGCATATTTTCAGGTAGCTTGAGTATCTTTTAAACTGATTTTATATTAATTGGAAATTAATTATTTCACCAGAATCATTTTTGACTAGTCAGTTAAAATGTTTAAAGAGGACTATATTACCATTAATTCCTCTTTTTATTAAGGATTCAAATTTGTTTGTTTGGGTTAAAGTCCAGTTTGGAATCCATTGAACAACAAAGGCTCCAGAATAAAAATCATATACTGTAAAAACAGCAGAACTTTTTGAATGGCCTGGTATTTCCTTATACCTGATTCCATTACAGATGTTGATGAAACTTGTTATTAATAATTATTAATTTAAATGATGATTTCAAAAGGTTGCTTTGTTTTTAACTATTTTTATGTATACTAAAAAATAATATAAATAGTAAAAGACTTTATAGGTGGTGTAATATTTTCTGATCTCAACACACCTACATAAAAAAAGAATTTAAGAGAAGTGATAAAATTATTATATTATATTAATATAATTTATGACTGTAAATATAAACCCATAAACCATATCCTTTTTCATTGATTTAGAAAGCTATAACCAATTACGTTCAAATGGAGACTTTTTGACTTTAGAGATTATTAGTTGATTTTTTTTTATGAGGTTCAATCAACATCTATGGTTTAAAATAATTATAATCCCCATTTAATACAGCCCTGAAGATAGCTTACAATGTAAGCCAAAACATCAGCAGAAATACGCATTTTAAAATTTTATTCTTTGGATTACCTTTACCTAACCCCAACTAAAAACATCTACTTATATCCAATTAAGTTATTTGACTTTTTAGAAAAAATGCTATGTTTATGAATTTCACTGGACTAGGAAAACAATATTTTACCCTACTACAAATTTTCAACAAAAAAAAATCAAATAGACCTAGAAAGAAAAAAAAATTCTTTGGAAAAATCAGTAATTTAAAAAAAACAAAAACATCTATTCATTCATTCTTTGAACTTCCTCTAAATCAGCGAAAGTATTTCTACACATATCTTTGTATAAGTACTGTGGGCACTAATGGTTTCTCCCCTGCAACTTCATCACTGAACTATTTTTTTTTTTATTATTCCAGTCAAGTTATAAATTATAATTAATTATAAACAGGAAAACTCTGGATATTTGATTGTTTTTAAAAATTTAAGCCTTGTTTTGCTTTTATCCTGAAGCTTTCTTTTATTTGTGTAGGGCATAATGTTCGCTTCTTGAAGATATATTATAAACCCATTTTCATTACATCATTTCACATATTCAAAATTGGCGAACGTAGGGTGCTCAGAACTTTTTCGATTGCAAGTGTCCCATATCAAGATAGACTTGAATATATGTATCCTCTCTTTTGGCAGTATTCAGAAGATAATTCAGACATCGCTTTAGATGAGAAAGAAGACTAATGGGCTACTTGCAACTGGTCTTCTCTAACATGTTTGGAGGCTTAAAAATTCAATATTCTCTTTTTTATGTAGATTCATTCATTCCTTCATATTCACAAGTGATTTAAGAAAACTTTTCNAAAGTTTATATAGAATTATAGGCATGAAGAAAACATTGGCAGGCGTCTTATAGACTGCTCAGAAATATTTTTTCTGTTCTAAATTATTTTTTTAATGTCATTAGCATTAATTATAGATAATACGTCAGGAATAGAAATTGATCAAATGAATGTTTCTACTTTATATTTAAACTGAATGCTTGAAGAAGGGATAAGTATATAATTCCAGAAATATTGAAAAACATGCAGTTGCTATATTTGCACTAGCAAAGAAGCTATTAAACAAATGAAGACTATCAATCAAGTGTATATGATACACGAACCTGCTTAAAGAATTAATTGTGAATTGTGGCTATTACACAAATGTGGTTGCCAAAATACTTTTCATTCTCAAAAAGGCAGATGTCTTGTGTTTTTTTTTTAAACCTAAGCAAGATATTCAGCCTATATTTAATATTAAGGGTATTGTCTGTATAAGTCATGGAATTTATTATTTAGCGAAGAGGAAACTAAATTATCACAGGAGTTTCAACATAGGAGGTTTCAAACCAATCAAGGTTAAAGTGCCCTGTTACACCATCAGAACAGGAAATTTATATATATATATATTACTTATCAATAGTCAATAATAAGATAACTTGTTCTCCTTACTATGAATTAGATGTAATCGGCTATTATATGTCAGCTATTTTATATACATTAATAGCTATTATGTTCACTGGGAAGCTGCAAAATGTATATTGTGCTACATCAGGGGTATACCGAATCCGATAGAATTAACTTTCTCTACTTAGAAGGAAACATTGACACCTGTATTCATCTGCTATAGAAGAAATAGAAGCTCCTTCACAAGATGAATATTTATTAACCCTAGTTGAGAAATATTAGGAAGTTTGAATGGAGTGAACTGTGACTTTTGTGTGTGTGTGTGTGTGTGTGTGTGTGTGTTAGCCTGACATTCAGCCACTTAGGATCAAGGAGGGAGGGCTTAAGCTTAATTAATTACTTGCCTCCCCATTATAAACATCCATTGCTCATGGCAAGCCTTTATTTATTGATAAAAGCTTGTCCTGGAGGAGATTTGAACCCGCAGCATCAGGATTGCGAGACCCAAATGTATCCCCTGAGCTACCCTGGTGCTCCAACTATGACTTTTTCCATAACAAAAGGCAGGGTATGGAACTCATCCCTGCAGAAGTCCCAAAGAAACTGATCTGCAGGATTTTTGTCCTCCATTAAAATTTCTTATGATATTAATGTTATGAATTAAAAGTAGCGAATATAAATTTCTCTCTACTAAGATATTATTTTGGCAATTAATCATTTCTTTCTCGCCCCTTTTTCCTCTCTCTTATTCGCCATCCCCCCCTCTCTCACTCTCTTTCTCTCTCTCTCTCTCTCTTATATGCACTATTGCACACACAGGACATATGTACATTCACTCTTGGCATTCCTTTTGCAGTAAGTTCAAAGTGCATATGGATCTTTATTTTAATTAATACTATGAATTTAACATGGTTGGTGGTTGGTTGGCTGTCCAGTATTATGCTGGAGAATACTATAAAATTATTGGGTAGTTATTTTATTGTTTTTAACATTTTGCATTTACTTGTAAGTCATGGTCACACAGATGATGACTTACAAGTTGAAACGTTGGCAATAATAAAATAACTACCCAATATTTATGCAGTATTTTATTTTTCTGATCCTGGTCAAAACCCTGATACATTTCTCCAGTACAATGAACTTGTTTTCTTTCTGTATGTATTAATACTTCTCTTATATTTGAGCAAAATTTACACTAGTTTCAATGAATTAATCTGGTTGCAGTGTGAATTGCATATTGTAAGATTACAAGATCATATGACTTATTTAGCATTGTTGATTACTAGGTCTGCTATATATTTTTTTTCTTTTCTTAAATTGCATATTGAGAGTGGTGTCATTGGTAGGTCACCTTCTCTCCTCTTGCCATTGTAAATTTTTTTTTTTTTTTTTTTTTTATAGTTCATTTTAATCAAATTATGCAATGTTATCATGTTTGCAGAATGTAATAAATAAATAAAAATCGAGAAAAAAAATTTCATAAGATATTTTTTCTAAATTAAATGTTTTAAAATGCACAGATTCCAAAATTGGATCTAATTATCCTTAACCCATAAGGATTTTTTTTTCAAATTTAAAATGTATAAAATTTTGTTAAAAACACTCATTTATTAAAATTAATGAAACATATTAATTTTAACAACAAATAAATCATAATTTTGAGTCATTTACAAAATTATATTTTTTTTTGTGAAATATCTTCTTCTTCTCTTTAATGCTTCATTATATTCCTTTCCAATATCTATATTTTGTTTCTGGTTAAGCATTCAACATTAGTCTGAAAGTATATTGATAGCCCCCCCTTCCCCCTCCATCATTCTTGGTATAATCTCTTGTTATCATAGAGATCCTGGTAAAACTGTTCACCTAAGTTCTTCACTGTGAGCTTCCAGATCTTCATAAAATTGGTCTATATGGGAACCTTATCTTGTATACCAGAGCAATACTACCAGCATAAGAAACAGAATTGTTTTCTGGTCAGGATTCTTAGCATTTCCCCAAAATCTTAATACTATATTATTGAACAAAGTATGTGCATACATGCACGAGTGAGAATACATGATGCTTGCGTCAATTGGTTTATGTACATGTAAGTTTGGATATATGTCTATGTTTGAAGCATAAGCCATTTTATCTGAAATGGAGACAATTTACCCATTATAACCATTAATTTTGTCTACTACTTTTGGTATGAATAAATAAAATTGCTGTTGATATTGTTTACTTTTTATTATTTATTTATTTTTACGTTATTCTAAGTTTTCTTTGTATAAATTCATTAGCTATTTTGTTAGTTCACATTTTATTTCATGTCCAAATATAGCCAACCTGTAATTTCAAAATATTATTTATGTTAAATTTATTTTTAGGGGGTCAGCAAGAAGAGGTCCTGTTATAACTATGGACTTCATATTGTCTGAAACATTGAAAATATTCCTTTTAAAGCTACTGTCATTTTTTGGCAATAGTTTATTTTATTCTTTGTTGTTTTCCCTTTTTATTTATTTTAATTTCTGTGTATTAAATTTGACTGGTAAGACTGTCAAATTTTATTAGTAGAACTATCAAATTCAAGAAGAGAGTTCTACTGATTTTATGTGTGATTGAATTAGTCAAAACATAATTCGATTCTGAGAAACATAATATGTATCCTCTAAAATATTAAACCTTTTTATATTTTTATGAAGAGAGAATTATCAGGAATTCAGTCTTGTTGGTTGAAGAAAAAACTAATTTGTAACCAAAAAAGTTTTTATTTTAGCCAATATTTCGGCCTGAATTTCAGGTCTTCATCAGGGCTGAATATGAAAAAGAAACATACAAAAATAATATAGAAACATGTCTATAAGTCATAATCTAACAAAGATAAATAAATGAAAATATAAAATCGACTATATTTCTTCCACATACAGTAATATTTTTCACATCTTAAAACAAAAATCATTATAAGATCACATAGCATTTTTTTTTTCTATAGTGATTTTTCCGCGAACCCTCAGCCATCTAATCCCTCTTTTCCTTACCCCACTTCTACATCCATTTCCTGTTCCCTTCCACAACTCTCAAATAAAAAGCAGATAAGACACTGTAGAAATTGTTCAGCATGAGTCTCTCTCTCTCTCCCCATCACCCTATTTGGTATTTTACTCTCAGAATATTATAAATAATTTTTTTTTTTCTACAATATGTTGATTATCCAGTTTTCATGCATTTTATATATTCAATTTTATATTTTCATGTATTTATTATTTGTTAGATTATAACATATAGACATGTCTCTGTGTTATTTTTGTATGTTTCTTTTTCATATTCAGCCCTGATGAAGGCCTGAAATTCATGCCGAAATTTTAGCTAAAATAACTATTATAGTAACTATAATAACTATTTTGGTTACAAATTAGTTTTTAATTCTTCAACTACAAAAACGAATTACTGATAATCCTCTCTTCATAAAACTTGACGGTCAACAAATTTACCTACAAATTTTTTTTTTTTTTTAATTTTTGATTATCGTTAATCTTAAACTCTCAGAGGTACATTTTTCTTGATATCTTCAGATAAACCTTCTAGTGTTGTATTTTCAGGTGATACAGAGATATTATTCATTTAAAAAAAAAAAAGGTTATTCTTCTAAAAAATAGAAAATCTTTCTATTTAAANGAATGTAATAAGCTTGAATTACAATTTTCCAATTATAAATATTATTTTTGTTGCGGTATTTTATCCCACTTTAATTATAAACAATAAATGCATGGGAATACATCTAAAAAAATGCCACTGTCTCAGCCATTTAATAAATTATCTGGCTAGTCTCGGTGGTGCAATTGGCTAACACGCCGGTCCGGATAGCAGGAGATCCAGGTTCGAATCCTGGCTGAGATAGTTAGATTTTTTATTCTATTCCCTTGCATTTATTGTTAACGATTTTCCAACGTATATATATATGTATATATATTCTTCCAATTGTTGAAGGTATGTTGGAAAATTGTAATTCACGCTTATTACATTCTATCAATTTTTCATAATTCTGACAATGACGATGATATTCACGATTTATCAATTTGTTTTTTCTTTTGTTAACCCATACTCCCTTCCGCCAGATTTAAGCCATTGACGAACACATTTAACAGTTTACAAAAAAGAGATTAAAATGTTTTACTTGGTTTATTTATTTTAACACTGAAACACACACAGATCCCCCCTTCTAACACACAGACAGATGCCCCCTTTAAGCACACATATACACACACACACAAACATATATATTGTATATATATAGAATATTTCCTTTGGCTTCATAAACTCATGAGATTTTTATCCGTCATGTGTAGTAGATATATGCATTTTTTTTTGTTTATAAGTTGTATCATGACATCAACGTGAACAGCTTGTTTTTAAAAAAAGGTAATGTAAAAAAAAAAAAATCAAGTTCCAAAACAACAATAACCTTTTCTTGAACCAAATTAGTTACGTTTAGGAATATTGGTAGGAAGTGTGATTAGACGAGTAATTAGTGACAGAGAAGATATAATAAAACTTTGCATTCTTTAGTCGTAAAGTGCTTCATTAACATTTACCTTGTCACGATGGAGATATTCACCACTCTACGATTTCGACTTCTCTTGCTTGTGTATTCTACTTATATGCGCTCTAGCGGCCGTAATTTGTAATATAATGTAATTAAATTATATTCACTAGAGTACATTTACCTATATTTTTGAATGAAAATTGAAAAAATTTACCAATATTTAAAAATGAAAATTTGTTCATATGTTTGAGGTAAAACCTTAAAATGAAGATTTAATGAAAACAGAGAGCCTAAGTTGACACATTCTTTAGTGGAGTACAGTTCCCTATTCATAGTGTATTAACATTTACCTGTAATGGCAATTTAAAACATTTAATTATTTTTATTTGACCTCCTTACATTAGTTGGATCAAGCTTGTAAGAAATGCTATGTGAGCATAGATAGAACCTAAATCTCAGATTTTACCAAAATAGGTTAATCCGGTTTCTAGAAAAACAACCTATGCCATAATGTGGAAATAAATTATTTTCTTTTAATATTAATTTTTTTCTCTATGCCTTGAAATGTTTAAAAAAAAAAAAAATGCTTTTTTGTTGGGGTTCGGTCAAGATAGATCCGAAAAATACAATTTAAAAAAATGTGTATTTTTTTTAATCATCTTCTTTTAGATTTAATTATTGGGGCAGATAATTGTTTTAAAAAAATACCCATTTTTAAAATTGTATTTTTTGGAGCTACGTTGACCGAACCCCAACAGAAAAACATCTAATATAATACCTACGGCCAAAAAACTTCTCCATTTAAAAAAAAAATCAACATTATCTGAGGAATTACAATGTTCATTTTTCAGTTATCAATTACAATAGCTTTTACTCAATGAAAATCAACTAAAACTATGTGTGATCTTTTATCTTAAAATATAAAATTGTGGCTGCAATTAATTTTATTCGTAGAAACTTCAGGGTAACTTCAAAAAACACTATAATTTTTTATTAGACTTGGGGTGTCTATTTTCAGTGAAGTTGTTTAAGTAAACATAAAAAATAAAAAAAAATAAATAAAGAAAGAAATATTGTGAATCTTCTTAACTCTTAATTAAAGCTTTTTTTCTGCTTCAGAATCCAAAAGACTTCACTGTAGTTGATCCTAAGGAGGAGGATATAATTCTTCGTTATGCAGGTGAAGAGGTTAAAAAAAACATCGAGGTACATAAAATATATTTACTTGTAAGCCTGAAATGTAAAATAATGCTTTAACTAAGAAAATTACTTATCGATTGAATTTATTTTAGCTGTAAATTTCAGTTGAATTTGGTTATTAAAAAAAACAAAAAACTCCCTAAATAATGTTTCTAGGAATATTCTGAATAAAATACATATATTTTCAGTATTTTTGTATAGTACAATTATTAGGTTTTGCAACATTTAATGAAATTATTACATTAGGATTTGAATCATTGGACCATTTAAAAGGCTATAGGTGGATTTTTTTAACTAAAAAAAAAAAAAAAAGAAAAAAAAAGGCTTGTTTTAATTAAATTACCATTATTTCTATTATCATTCATCCAGTAAAAGCTTATGCTTTCATTGTAAGGCATTCTTCATTTATTCTACAATGCTACTGGACTGAAAAGCCCTATAACTAAAACCTCTTATTATATTTGCCTTTGTTTTATAAGATTAGATCTATTGTTGTTACTTTTGAATATCTGTTCTCAGGATGCTCGGAGACTTTCTGAAGACAATGAGGTTGCACCAACTAAATCAAAGAGGAAAAAAAGATTTGGCACTGTAAGTTAGTGAAAATTGTTTTATTTTATCTCTTTCAAATTTAGTAGTTTATATGCAATTTTAAAAATTAAAATATTTTTGTCTATGTTAGTAATTCACAGGTATGAGGTAAATATTTGAAAATTTTGTGGCAACATTTTAAAAGAATAAAATTAAAACTTTTAGGAATAGCTACAATTGATGTAGCTCATGTCTAATTAAACCAANGCCATCTTCAGGCCTATCATGAAGATGAGAGAGGACGTCCTGTCCCTAAGTTCACATTTCCATGACTGACTGATCTACCTTGACCGAACCCCACCTAAAATCATCTCAAAATAATATTTTCATTCACATATGAAGCTAAAGAAATGATTTAGTTTGACAAATAGTAAAAAAAATGCAGTGGAGTATCATTTCCTCGAAGAAAACCCATCAAAACTATTCTAAAAAAAATTGTTGTACCTCTATGTAATTATATCGATTCACTTTGAGCTCCACATACAGGGAAGTGATGTCTCATTGAATATATGTTTGAATGGCATTGGAGGAGCTGTGCTGTGTGAACACAAGAGAATACAACAAAAGCCTTCCAAGGCGAAGGAAGTATGACGCAAGAAGCCTGGGAAGTGAGAGAAGCGTGGCTTCTATCTTGTTGTGACATCTCTCCGTTTAGCTGTCATTACGAGGGAAAAGTAGAAACTGTGCATCTTCAGTCCTTAGAAGGATGTGGGGAGACCTGTCACAAATAGTTTGGCAATATAAGAAAGAAAAAAAACTGTTTTAGACACCTTCATTCAAAGAGTCAGTCAGCTGTTCATTTAATTGTTGGATTTTATAATTTTCCGAATCAGATTGGTTATCTTCTTATACCCCTGAAATAATACAATTACAGAAGCATTTCATATAAAACTTAAAATTGTACGATTTCAAAAGCATTTCAAAATCTTTTTGAATCTTCAATACAAGAAGCGTTTCCATGAACGCCTTATAAAGCCATTTGTTAAAATTATATTTCAAGCTATTCCACTAATGAGCATAAACCGACTTATAGTGACGAAACTCAACTTCTTGCTAAGCCCTTCTCAAAAACATCAATCTAACTAGACCGATTTTTACCAATACAGCTTTCGCACATCGTGTGATGGCTTTTTCAGGGCTGAATGGAGAATGAGAAATCATTCAGCCTCATTCTCCATTCAGCCGTGAAGAAGCCATCACACGATGTGCGAAAGCTTGCCACCTAAAAACTACAAGAGACGGTTGAACCCGGAAGAAGTATTGGTAAATATATCTGAGGACTGTTCAAGCCTACGTGAACATTTACACCGATTTTGTCAGAAATAAATATATTTGAAATGTTTTTGTTTAATAACCAGATTTACAGTCCATACACGTATATATATATATATAGTTACGTTTAGGAATATTGGTA
>KZ808259.1:166416-184409 GCA_000696205.2 Oncopeltus fasciatus
AGCCTTCCGGGGGGGGGGGCAATATACCTAGCTTGTGACACGCCCATCCGCTCCTGTAGGCTTTTAGAAGATAATACATAATAACAATAGATAACAACTAACAATTGTCTAATACATTACACTTCTATGGATGACAATTATGAAAATTAATTATTTTTTTATTAAAGTTTTTACGCCTATACTAAACAATATATTGCACAGAAGGAGAGAGAAAAAGAATGAAAATAGATGAAAATTAAAATTATTGATTTAAAGAAAAATCTAGTAGGTGTGGATTGAGATGGGTTTATTAGTTTCTCCATTACCAAAAATTTTTAAAGTTAAGTGAACACGTTCCGAAAGTGTATTAAATAACTTATAAAACATTATTTTTTGTGGTAATTAATCCCACGTACATTTCAAAAATTTTGACTCTCGACACTCCCGGGAATTTAATTACTTATCAGACTAGTCCCGGTAGCATAATTGGTAAATGAACCGGCCCGAATAGCTTGCTGGGACAGTTAGATTTTTTATTCTGTTCCCTTGCACTAAAAATTGTATTAAATAACGTTGTAATATACAGCTGTACATAGCTCTTCTGCTTAAAAAAATTTGCTTATATTTAAATTTCATTGTGGTTCTTAAAGCTTGCCAACTACGGAACCACGAAAACGTGTGTACCCATGCACACAAATCCAACCACCCACTCACCACAAGGTTTCATGGGGAAACTAGAAAAATGGGTTGACGAGACCTTAAGATTTGATGAAACATGACTCATTTTTTCCCCTCTCTATTATACTTTACTAATAGAAAACAAAAAATCATCATTCATCATTTGAACATTCCAGCTCGAATACTATATATAGTAATTATCAATTTTAGCTGCGCAAAAATTTAAATATATTTGCTGTAATATATTTATTTATTTGTAAATGGATAAACCTCTTGCATGGTTACCCTCCAAAATAAGTTAAAATGTGGACAAGTACTTATAAAAAGGCACATGATATTTTATATGACAATTAAGACCGGAAAATTAATGTTAAAATGTTGAACCCGAAAATAAGCTATTAAAAGAAAACCGTCTCGAAACGTTGAAGAGTACATATTATTATTTAACTTTTATTTATTTTTTACATTCTGTTAAACAAAAACATTTTGTAATTTGATTACAATGAAGTAAAAAATGACATTCAATGTCAATAACATGAGGAGAGAAGGTGACCAATGACACCACCCTGAAATTATTTACAGACTATGTCGCCAGGAGGTCATAGGGCTATCTTCGTTAGAGTTAACGGGGAGGGTTGTAGGGGTTAAAGTTGGAAGGCATGGTCTGTGCCAGTGGATTAGGATGGTATGGCAGTTTACTGTGGAAAAGGCTGAAACGGGAAGAAATTAGATCCTGAACAAAAGGAATATTAAAATAGTGGGGAAGTGAGCAATTTGTTACGTAATAGGGAGCATTTGCAATTATTCTGAGGGTTTTGGATTGAAAGGACTGGATTCATTGGATGTTGGAAGGTTTGGCGGCACCCCAGATTTCTACTCCGTAAGTCCAGATTGGTCGTGTCATGTCTTGTAGAGCGTCAGTTTTCTACAGTTTTCTATAGTAAGATATGCTTTCTTATTCATGAGTCTGTATAGAAGTTCATATTGCCTATTGAGTTCTTGTTTTTAATTTTAGTAAGGAGTACATGTGAAAAATAAAATAATAATAATAAAAGCTCAAATGTCAAAATTAATACAATAAAATTTTGAAATTTGATTTCAATGTAAGAAAATTTAACTTACAATAAATTATTTAGATGGTTTTGAGCTCATTTTCTTTTGAGTCGGCGGAAGGGTTGTAGGGATTGCATTTAAAGGACAGAGTTTGTGCAAATGAGTTCGTGTGGTATGACAGTTGTCTGTGAAAAAGGGAGAGGAGGTATAGAAATGAGGACTTGGATTGAAGGGATATTGACGTCATTGTGACGTCAGATAATTATCTGTTGTAGAGTTGGATATATAGTATAAGGTATTTGAGATTATTATAAGGATTTTGGATTGAAAGTATTGGATTTCTTGGATATTGGAAGGCTAGGCGGGACCCCTGAGTTCGATACACTATGTCCAGATTGTTTGCAGTAATGTCTTGTAGAACCTTAGTTTTTTTATAAATGTAAATTTTAGAGTTCCTATTCATTAGTCTGTATAGGAGTCCTCCTAGTTCGTTATCAACTTAACTACATTAAATATTTCAAATTAAATATTAAAATGACAGCCTTTATTTGGTAGCAATTATGTATTTGTGATAGATGTGAGATTTTTAAATGTATATTATAATGAGCCATGTTATTTATGTCAAATTATGCATTATTTGTAATGTGATTGTATTTGTAATGCAAATAAATAGTCAAAATATTTAAAAACAGTATTTCATTTCTACTAATTTAGTGTCTAATATTTTAACGGCCCTTCAGATGCGAAACTAGTACTGCAAAATAAAATTTTAAAATCAATTGAAGTGCTTTTATTTGACAATTTATAAATTAGCAATATAATTAATACAGTAATGAGGAAAATTTATTTGTACTGTTTATTTATTAATATTGTATTGAAGAAATGAAGAAAGAAAAGAATTTAGTTTTTAAGATTTTGTATTCTATCATAATAACAAATGAAGAATAGAGAGTTTTTATGACCGTAGATATTATTATTAATGTTTTTTCGTTGGGGTTCGGTCAATGATAAATTTAAAAAAATGTGTATTTTAAAAATGATCTGCCAACTTTTAGGTTTACATCGTAAGCCATCTTCAGGGCTATCATGAAGGCGGGAGGGGACGTTGTGTCACCAAGATCCCTTTTTTATGACTGTGACATGAAAATGATGTTGTTTATTTTCAGTCATGAAAATGTGATGTTTGGTGACACAAAGTCTCCTCTCGCCTTCATGATAGCCCTGAGGATGGCTTGCAACGTAAGCCGAAAAGTTGGCAGATAATTTTTAAAAAAATACACATTTTTTTAAATATTTGTACTTCATTGAATCTACCTTGACCGAACTCCAACAAAAAGACATCTAATAACAAATGAAGAATGTTTTGGGCGATTTAGAGGATAGGATAGTTTCCAGTTTGGACATACAGAAATCCCTCAAGGAAAGTCCCGGAAGAAGGAACAGAGCCTTCCGCTGTCAGGCGTATCCTGCAGGACCTGGAGGTATCTCGAGGTAATTACGCGTATATACTGGCAATTAAAGGAGTGATTGCTGCATTGTAATTATTTTGCGGGAATTTATTACGAGCTATATTATTGTTGTTGTTCGGAGATGGGATTCCCAAGGGTCAGTGGAAAGTTGCATGGTGGGGGTAGTACTTATGCATCTTCCCGGGAGAGGATATCTGTGGCTCTCACGTACTTTCACCAGCGATCAGCCACTGGATAATGCATCCGACAACAGGAAACTAACGCTAAGCAAAATCCCTTTTGTACCATTATCTTTATCTATATACATAAAATAGGATGTGTGTATGTATGTAACGTATCGGCCGATTTTGATGAAATTTTCAGGGAATCTTCAAGCGGGTGACACTGTGAAGTCTGATTTTTTATTTTCGGTCTGCGGGCGGAGGGGCGTTAAGATGAAGTAATAAATAAATATAATTTTCAATTTTCCTTAAATACATGTGTTTCTTTTTTCATTGAGCCCATATCTACACCATATGTAAATTATTCTGTGAAAAAAACTTTATGATGGGTATTCCATGAATTTTTATTTGAAGACCGTACGTTTCGTTAAAAGCTCTATTTAAATCGTGTGGTAATACAACACTAATGTTTGCTTAGGGCCAGCAACGCCCTAAAAAAAAAAAAGTATATATTTTTTAACTTTTTATTATTTATTAAATTTCTCTTGATATAAAAATATTTTGTAATTTGATTACAGTAAAAAACAAATAAAATAAAAATAATTTTCAATGTCTAGCATGCTTCTAGTTTTTTAATCGATGGAGATTCCAATGTCCAAATCTGGAGCTTATCAGAGGAAAACTGGCTATACATAACACATAGGAATCCCCCCAATTGATTGGCTGTTGTGGTTCTACATCTGATTTCCTGGCCGTTATTCCAATCACCTTTCGGCCAAGTGCCTAGGTATTTACAGTGAGGAACTCTCTCCAGATTGTTTGCTATTAATCGAACATTGTGGAGTGGTACATTCCTTCAGCAATCGTGTACTTCTCTTTGTGCATTTAATTTTAAGTCCTGCTGCTCTACTCTATAGATCAATCATTTCTAATAGGTCTTCAGTATGATCTGTACTCTACATGAATCATCTAAATATATTTTTCTTTTATATTTTTAAATATTTATTATATTTTGTATATTATTGATTATAATGAATAACAAATATAAATTTAAAAAATAACAGTATACGATAATCGCAATAGGAGAGAAGATGACCAATAACACCACTCTTAAATTAGTTACAAAGTATGTTTCGTTTGAGATGATGGGGATGGTAGGGGTAATACTAGGAAGACATGGTCTGTGCTAGTGGATTAGGATGGTATGGCAGTTTACTGTGGAAAAGGGTGAAGCGGGAAGAAATTAGATCCTAAACACAAGGAATATTAAAATCGTGGTGAAGAGAGAAATAGGATACGTAATAAGGAGCATTTGCGATTATTCTGAGGGTTTTGGATTGAAAGGACTGGATTCTTTGGATGTTGGAAGGCTTGGCGGCACCCCAGATTTCTACTCCGTAAGTCCAGATTGGTCGTATCATGTCTTGCAGAGCGTCAGTATATATTGTATATATATACTGTAAGATTGGAATTCCTATTCATGAATCTGTATTCCTATACTTTTTGCTCCACTGGATAATTCAGATAAATACTGATGACAAAACGGGTTAATCAAAAAGTGAAACACATTGGAGCAGGTCTTGGACTAGTTTGTTATATAAAAGACAGGTTAAAAAAAGAAAAGAAAAAAGAAATAGCAGGCGACCTCTACATATGACGTCTAACTGCCCTTCGATTCGATTTGGATCTCTTTGGAATAATTCACTTTCACTGCTCTATAAATAGACGGAAGAGTCAGTTTATCAGCAAGTTTTCCCGAAAGAAATAAAGAATTTTCTATAGATACCACAACATCACTTATGAAAAATTTCTTCAATATTTTTCTGATCGGTTACAGGAAATCTTATGAATATTTTTAAGCTGAAAATATCTTGTATATTGTTGTATATTTTATGCTTATCAATTAAAACATTAAAATAAATTCAACTTTTACCAATGATATAAGTTAAATTTTGATATTTTAACACTTTTCTGGGGAAAAAACAAACAAAAAACATTACATCATAGAAGAATTGTGAGTTTTGTAAGTCATTAGCACATGCCTGTTTGTATGTATACTTTTATAGCTAGCTTTTAACTATAATTATAATATAGTAAGTACACTTTTGTGTAATTAGATTTTTAGTAAATTTACTGTAACTTTCTTGACATTGTATACTCTGAGCCCATCAGCATAGCCTACAGTGATTTCTATAAAGTCTTATTTTTCTGTAAAAGTTGTATTTAGTATCGTCTCTAGCATTATCGACTATATTTATATCTTAAAATTTCTAATTTTAGAATAGTATGATATAAATTCTTATATATAAATAGGATATATATTTAGGATAAATATATATAAAGGATGATAAAACACCATTGATAAATCAAATATTTGAGAGCAGAGATGTGATTTTGAAAGTAAAAGATGGGGAGAAAACTTCATCTAATGCAAATTAAAAGAAAATATTCACGTTATGATAATAATAGAATATATTCTAAAGAGAAAATAATTAAATTTTTGCTCCAGTATTAGTAGTATCAATTTTAGAATAGTATGATATAAATTCAATTAGAAAAATAATGAAGCATGGTTTGTCTAAAACTTGGTTTTAAAAAATTTGCAAAATTCCAAGGAAATTAATGCAGTTATTACATTACAAATAATTTTAAAAACGATAATTAATTTAATGACTAGTTTTAAAATCGCAAGTAAATCCTCACCTATATTATTCTATATGACTCATTAAGGACATTTAATTTTTATTTGAAAGCAGTATCAGAACTAAAACACATTGCATTGATTACACAAATGTATTTTAGTGAACATCAATTTTATAAAAAATATATAGATGACAAAAAAAAAAGGAAAAAAAAAATTTGAGGTGGGAGACGATCTGATAGCAGACATTTTGGATTCGCTCACGAAGCATGATTTGCCTTAGGTAGCTTGTGACCGACACACTATTAGTTCCGGTCACCAGAATTTTTTTTTTTACGTCCATTGAACCTGAACTCGAATTCAACAAGGACACAATCCAAGCAGAAGATCGATTAGGCGCAACGGCCCAATCGTCTTTATATATATTTTTAAAAAAACTCAGAAAAACAAATAACTTAATGTGATCTGCAATTTTGACTCTGAAACCAATGGTCTTTACTTCTTTCAGTCTATCCGTTCGAAGTTCGAACAGAACATTACAAATTCGTATGCTTGTGCTTGAATTATAAATATTCTGTGTGCATGTTTTAAATATATAACTTTAAAATGAGCGTTATCATACCTAAAGAAACAGCGTTGGCCTTCACAAGACAAGACAATGGCTTAACTGATAACACTCATATTCCACGGAGTCTAGGCCATATTTTATTATTTAAAACAATGTTTTTGATAATTCTTCATCCTTAAAATATTTTTCTAAGTTCAAAATACTAATAGATTTCATATCCAATATACATTTCTTTGTTCACGTAGGCTTCGACGGTCGTCAGATGTATTTACCGTTTCTTCTTCCGGGTTGGACCGTGTCAGGTTGTTGATAGTTGCTGAGCTTTCGCACATCCTGTGATGGCTTCTTCAGAGCTCTCATTCTCTATTCAGCCCTGAAGAAGCCACCCCATGATGTGCGAAAGCTCGGCAACTATCAACAACTTGACACGGTCCAACCCGAAAGAAGAAACGGTAAATAAACATTTCTTTTCAACAGTTCATTATTATATGTATACAGCTAGTAAATATAACGTACAGTTACAGCAGATTTTTTTTCCGTGACGTCATTTTTAAAAGAGCAAATATTGTGAATCAGATTTATTGCACTAAAATTAGTAAAATTTACGTGGGTTAAATACCACAAAAAATAATATTTATTGTGAATCAGAGTTTCTTGTTGCTCGACGCAAACCAAGTTTGTATGAATTCTCTTATGTAGGACTTGACAAAGGAGATATACAACTTAGGTTGCAATTGGGGTTACAAAAGTCTTCTTATACTCTTCTACGCTAGGAATAACCTTTAAACACACCCCACCAACAACCCTGATTGGACACAAAGCCCATCCCCCTCCCCATGAAATTACTACTCCTGTCTCAGAGAGCATTATCAGAATCTCTCTATTGATTGTAGGCGATGGATTCGTCCTCAGGGAATCCTGTCATACTGTAAGTTATGATTAGAGTGAGATGTTTTGTTTCCCAGCTTGTAACATCGTAAACAACCTCCTCCACACCCCTATAACCGTAATGCACCCCTCATTTTCCTGGACAATACCCTATACCAATTATCCCTTAAATTGCACATTATTTATCTTTACTTACAACAACCAATTTACAAATTTAATTGCAGTCAATAACAACAAAAGGTGTCAATAAAGAATCTGTAAAATTGAATTAGATTTTCTATATTGTAAGATGGTGTACCTACCGGTTTATAAATATTATTTTAGTTGTGATATTTTATCCCACGTAAATTTAAACAATAAATTCAAGGGAATAGAATAGTGTGTCAATGCACTACAGGCCACAGTTTTCAGTTTTTCTTAATGCGATTCTGCAAATAGCTGTCAAATGCACTTAGCAAAGACCAACATGGTATTGGCCACAAAAGGACAAATAAGATAGTGGTAATTCCATGAAATGTTGAGTGGAAGTACAAAAAATGTATCAGGCGTAATATTAAATTTATAGCTATGAACTGAAAATAGCTGGTCCACTTGTACCACAAACTTTAATTTAACGGTTTAAAAGCCGAAATTATTTATTTTTCTTAATGAAATTTAATAATTAATTTTATTTTTATTTTTTCAGGTAATGCTCTGGTTTATTTATCCTGAGATTGTAAACAGGTATTTAAGATAATTCATTTATAGCTTAATTTTAATATTTGTTAGTGTAAAAGGTAGTATGTCTGTACAAAAAAATATTTTCATGTAGCATTATTTCAAACACTAAGAAATAAGACTCTTTCAAAATATTAATTGCAATAAATAAATAGATCTATTAACAATTTATATGATATTAGTATTTTTAACTAAACTAAGTTACAGAAGCCTCAATTTGTATTCTACAAATGTATTTATTAAGATACCCACATGTTCAGTATGTATTTCTTATACATGACATACACATGGGATTATTTGTGTGGCACGGAGCCTACAAGAAGTCTAGCAAGAAGGTCCTGGGGCAATCTTCAGGAAATGCTGAAAAGGGGTTGAAAGAGGAAAAATAAAAAAAAACTTGGACTGAAATATGGAGGATCGAATATTCATGTGCTCCCATTTCCTGCACTAGAATACTTTCAGCTGTTCCAAAAATGTGACTAAAAAGCAGCTAATCTTTTCACTTTTGCTTTATTACTTTTTAGATTATTTCTTATGCTAAAAAAAATATTGAAAGGTAGTTGTAAAAAAAACAAAACAGGATGTAAATTCATTTAGTCTGAAAATTTAATTTATTTTCATTATTCATTTTTATTTTCTGAACTCCTAATGCAGAAAAAATTAATTCAATTTTAATACAGCTTAGTTTACATTTGAAGTTAAAAACTATCTAGAAATAATATATGTATAAGAGCAGAGAAATAGTGTAGTAAAACACAAAATGTAAAAATTGAGTGAGTCTTCTTAATATCTAATATAGGGCAAGAAGGCCCTTTGTCATGAGAAGTAAAGATATATATATATATTACGATTTCAANATAAATACTATATAAGATAGTATTGGAAACTCAACATTTCTTTGAAGGAATTGGAGTCGTAACGAAAAAAAGTTATAATTTGTTTTGGCATAGCCGTTATCACTAAAACAGCAAATGAGGAAGAATTTCAGTCGTCATAATCCTTGAAATTTATTCATTTTTTTTAAATATAAAAATAGTTTGTATATTTTCTTCCGCTTTTTAAACCTAAGCCACATTTCGGTCAGGTGATATTTTTTTAATTACTTATTTTGTTTATCGGTGAATATCTTGGGGAGCAAATGTCTTCAGTTATATAAATAAAAAAAAATGTGGAATAGGTAGAATCGCGTGACCCAGTAGTAGTAGTAGTCAACCTGAAATTGCTTGACTCCGAAGGAAACATCCGAGCTGAGATGTGGGATTTGACGCGACCTTCCACTGACCTCCGTCCGATGGGCGTCGGGTTACAGGAATGCCAACCACCCACTTCCCACAAATGGTGACGGGGGAACGGGCAGACTGACTTGTTTTTGCAAGTTCTGCAAGGAGCCCTCAGTACGTCGTACCGTATGTCGGTATCAAGTCCCTTTGTCTCGAAGTCCTAAGCACAATCTAGAGAAATATTTCCCTCTTGATTAGACCAGATTTTAGCAGATGTCCCACAGGGAAATCAAGCTATTCACTTTAATCTCACCAAATATATAGTAATACAAATATTTGCTTGAAAAAAGGTCACTCGTTACATACACCCCTTTAAATAAATTACTTTACGCTCTGTGTTATTTAAAATAAATAAAAAAGGAAATTAATTTATTTAAAGGTTTTTTTTAAATACTAATGAATTAGCCAATAGCTATTATCGCTAATGGATTAGAAAAAATACAGCTATTGGCTAATTATGTGAATCAGATTTATTGCACTAAAATTAGTAAAATTTACGTGGGTTAAATACCACAAAAAATAATATTTATTGTGAATCAGAGTTTCTTGTTGCTCGACGCAAACCAAGTTTGTATGAATTCTCTTATGTAGGACTTGACAAAGGAGATATACAACTTAGGTTGCAATTGGGGTTACAAAAGTCTTCTTATACTCTTCTACGCTAGGAATAACCTTTAAACACACCCCACCAACAACCCTGATTGGACACAAAGCCCATCCCCCTCCCCATGAAATTACTACTCCTGTCTCAGAGAGCATTATCAGAATCTCTCTATTGATTGTAGGCGATGGATTCGTCCTCAGGGAATCCTGTCATACTGTAAGTTATGATTAGAGTGAGATGTTTTGTTTCCCAGCTTGTAACATCGTAAACAACCTCCTCCACACCCCTATAACCGTAATGCACCCCTCATTTTCCTGGNTATTCTATATAATGTTTTATAATTAAAATAAAAAAGAAGATTTTTGAGGAAAATATATAATAAGGTAACTTAGAAGTTAATTTTTTTTTTAAAGAGGTGCCGCCAAGCCTTCCAACATTTAAAAAAAACCAGTCCTTTCAATCCAAAACCCTGAGAATAATTGAAAATTCTCCCTATTACGTATCTAATTCTTCCTTTCACCACGATCTTAACACCTCTTTTGTTCAAGACTTCATTTCTTCCCGCTTCACCCTTTTCCACAGTAAACTGCCATACCATCCTAATCCACTAGCACAGACCTTGTCTTCCAACACCAACCCCTACAACCCTCCCCGTCGACTCAAACGTAGATGGCCCCGTGACCTCCTGGGGACATAGTCTGTAAATAATTTGAAAGTGGTGTCATTGGTCACCTCCTCTCCTCATGCGATTGACATTGAATGTCATTTTTTTTTAAGTTCATTGTGGTGATTAAATTACAAAATGTTTTAATTTAACAGAATGTAATAAATATACAAAAGTTTTAAAAAAAATTAAAGTATGGACTAAATTTATTATTTCTATTTCAATTCGAAATAAATAACTTAATTTTTTGTTAGAATTGGACAAGGGGGAGTTTTTGAGATAGACAAAAATGTAAAATATGATATCTTCATTATCATTGGTCTTACGAAAGAAGAGTTGCTCACAATAGAACATACTACCTTGAAATGTGATCTTCCAACATTAAAGTTTTATAATATTTTTACGGTAAATAGTTAATCAAGAACATATTTCCAAATACTATTGTTTAAATGGTCAAGAGCACTCGCGGTACTTTTTTCGACGATAGCCCAAACAACATTTTAGATTCTACAGCTTGCAAGATAAAATTTATCACTGTTAAGAAAATTATTTTTAAAAAAACATTGAAAATCCACTTCATAATGCAAGTAATGCGTGGTAGAATATTTTTAAGACTTAATTATTTCATGTCATCTAAATATTTTGTGTTATAAATCCTTTTTTAATAAAAAAAATAAAAAAAATAGCAATAATGATACTAGGGTTTATAATCTAAAGGGTTATTATCACTACCAATGAATATAGAACTATCATACCTTCTATTATCCATCTTCTGTTGGCGAGCGCTTTCGGTCATTGTCCATCCTCGAGGCCGAATATAGACAGTGACAGTGAACACATGTATTCGGCCAAGAAGATGGACAATGTCCGAAATCGCTCGCCAACAGAAGATGATTTGCAGAAACCAATGAAGATGGATAATAGAAGGTATGATAATACAAGGGTTTATTTGAAATTTATATTTTAAATGAACTATCAACTAACTATAGCGGTACATTTGCCTGCAAAAAGTTCTCTAGAAAATTGTAGATTGTGAGTAAAAAAAATAAAAATAAAAATTTTACCGAGAAGCTGAACCTACTGGAGAAATGCTCAGCGTGCGTGCGTACGTGATAGCGGCGTAGGAATCAGGTCGTGACAGGAAGAGCTCTTCGTCTCCAGCAGACAGCCTCATGCTTTCTGCACAACAACAATGAAAAAACATATCATCAGCTTTTTCATGTAAAAAACAAAAAAAAACAAAAAACAGACCAAATACCTAAAAAAAACCCCTGGAATTATTTGTGCCCCGATTGGCTGGAAGAGAGCTATCTCCGGCAGTTTTATTTGTATTAGAGTAACCAGCAGAACAAAACGCTAAGTCATTAGTGCATAAAATATATATATATATAGTTAGTGTAAAAGGTAGTATGTCTGTACAAAAAAATATTTTCATGTAGCATTATTTCAAACACTAAGAAATAAGACTCTTTCAAAATATTAATTGCAATAAATAAATAGATCTATTAACAATTTATATGATATTAGTATTTTTAACTAAACTAAGTTACAGAAGCCTCAATTTGTATTCTACAAATGTATTTATTAAGATACCCACATGTTCAGTATGTATTTCTTATACATGACATACACATGGGATTATTTGTGTGGCACGGAGCCTACAAGAAGTCTAGCAAGAAGGTCCTGGGGCAATCTTCAGGAAATGCTGAAAAGGGGTTGAAAGAGGAAAAATAAAAAAAAACTTGGACNTTTTTTTTTTTGTTTGGAAAAGGATTAGGATTAAAAAGTGTAATTTATAAGTGCAGTGCTGTGCAGTTACACTATTATGAAATAAGGTGCAATTTATTTTAACTGGAGAGAGGATTGTCGGGAATTCGGTCATGGTAGTTGAACAATTAAAAACCAATTTGTAACCAAAATAGTTTTTATTCTAGCCAATGTTTCGGCCTGAATTTCAGGCCTTCATCAGGGTTGAATATAATAAAGAAACTTATCCCAAAATAATATAAAAACATGTCTATATATGATAATCTAAAACAATAAAAATAAATGAAAATATAAAACTGTGTGTAATCGACTATATAAAGTGGATGCTGAACATATTGTAAAGAAGGATAAATTATTAATAATATTCGTAAGTGTAACATACCAAGTAGGGTAATAGAGAGAGAGAGAGAGAGAGAGACTCGTACTCAACTGAGTCTACATCGTGACTGATTTGTTCCTTAAAATTTTTATTTGACCGTTGTGCAAAGGAACAGGAAACGGACGTAGGAGTGGGGAACGGATGAGACGGTTTAATTGGCTTGAGGTTCAGGACATATCACTGTAGGAAAGTGGGAGGGGAAAAAAGCTATGGTGTGGTCTTATTATGATTTTTGTTTTAAGAAGTGAAAAATACTATTGTATATGGAAGAAATATAGTCTTTGTCTGTTTTGTCATTAATGGGCTTATGTTCTCAGTTGTTTCTCAAGGTTTGGTTCAGTCGCAAGAAGTGTGGATTTGTAAAAATCGAAATAATACCACCGGCTATAGTGGTTTTATTATTTTTAATGTCATGTTGATGGTTTCTGATTCTTCTTTTTATGGGGTTCTTTGTTGGTCCTATATATTTTAACTGTTTCTTCGGTGTAATGAAAATATATTTTTGTTATTTTCAAAAACTAATTTGTAAATAATTGTATCTTATAAGCCGAAATTTACCTTATTTTACCATCATTATATTTATCTTATATTATCGCTATTATATTTATTGTATATTACCAAGAATGCCGAGTGACAGCATTTTACTTACATTTCATGCGGAAGAAATATAAAAATCTTATCCGATTATTTTTAAAATATGACACATTAAATAAAACTTTTTAATAAATATAATTATTCTTAATCATCTTACTCAAATTATACATAAAAAATATGCAGCTTTCAATTAAAATAAAGGTTTTCATATTTGAATTTCATACTGAGCTGGTTATTCAGTCAGTTAAAATAGGGTATACTAACATCTAAAACACCCGAAAATTTGAACTTTTCATTATCAATGAATTTTTCTTACGATAAAATAAAATTCATTACTTACAGAAGCTATTTACCCCTCAAAAATCTCTGTACTGTGAATTTTTTTTTTTTTTTTTACAATTTATATGCCTTTATATGGCTTCCAAGCGTTAACTGCCGCAAAGATGGCTGTATAATCCCCCAAGTAGGGGACATGGAGGTTGTCGCCAACGACATAGAAGAAAAGCGAGTGAATGTTGTAGGCCTATAACCTCTCACCTGGAGGTCAAGGGCACTGCCTTCTGTAGAGGTGACCTTTCAGCAGTTGGTACCAGCCTGCTTAGCAAGGACCTATATGTCAGGGATAGCAGTGTTACCTCCAAGAAGTTTTTTTTTTTTTTTTAACTTGATAAATAATGCATCGATTCACTTAGGGACTTAAAAGTTTGTATAATCTTAAGAAATAAAAAAAAAAAAAAACCTTGTAAGTGTTGTCGAAATTTGCTCACATTAACACCGTGTTTTTAAAAGAAACATAACGTAAATTATTCATCATAAATTATTCTCATTTTGTTATATCTTTTAGGATATGTATGTATATTTGTTAAGCAAATATACAACTGAAATTTTTAAAACAATGAAACTAAATTTGGTATTTATGCTACTTTTGTCAAACCGTTGCATATCAATTTTAATTTTACACTTTCATTATTGTTATAGTTTAAAAAATACTTACAGAACATAAATATATCTAAAATCTAATTTTATNGCGTGCCAGATTACGTGCGTGCGTGCGTGCGTGCGTGCGTGCGTGCGTGCGTGCGTGCGTGCGTGTGTGTGTGTGTGTGTGTGTGTAAGTGGGTATATTATATATGTTTCCGGTATCTAATCGTTAAAATCAGAGAAAATGAAGAAATGAAATGAGAATTACAACATTATTTTGGAATTTACTGAAAGAGAAATATATTTCATTTTTTTTTTATTATATTTTTAAAAAACTTATTTTATTGTACTTTAATAAATTTCCGTTTTGAATGTTCTTCAACGCTCAAAGATCCCCTTAGTACTGCATTTTAAGCTTCTCTCCTACTCTCCTAATTTTTTTTTTTTTTGGCTTTGAAATTTATTAATCTATTGAAATTTAATTTTAATTAATCATCTTGACTCATATATGATAAAAGTTCTTATTATTTACTAATATGAGCACTAAAAAATCATTATACTAATATGTCCACTAAAAAATCGTTATGAGTGTTAGACCAAATTTTCTGTACCTTTTTATTTTATTAATTCATTTTTTAAATTTGCATATAAATGCTGCATAATTAAGAGAAAAAAAATAATTTCTTAATTGACTGTTTTTCAGCAGTAGAATTATGAGATATTACAATTTGTTATTTTATGAGATATTACAATATGAGATATTACAATTGGCTGTGTCTAAGGATGTTGAATTCACAAACTACAGAAAATAAATGTTACATAACTTGAAAAAAATATATATAAAACACAGATAAAATATATAATAGAGATTTATCATTTTGAAGCTATAACAAGTGTAACTTCCTCTTACAAAGACTAAAATCAGGCAGTGAACAGTAAGCTATGTTGTCTAGGTCAGGCCTACAACGAGGTCTGGGAGCGACCGACACAGAGGTACAGCTACGAGGGTGAAAGCCACTCTCGATTTTCATGTCCCGCCACTGTGATGTCACATACTTCTAGCCCGCCCTTCTATTATGTGTAAATAATCGATTGTTCGGCTTTATAAGGCGATTTAATATCAATTCAAATTTAACCGTACGATGCCAATTTATTTTAGTAATTTATGCATGAATAATTAGGTAAAAATATTATTGTATTAATAAATTCACTAAATATTTACGATACCGTTTAAAGTTTAGTGAAATCCTTGAAAAACAATTGTAACAATTGTCCATAACATTTACTGAAATTATGTTTTCAATTTTCCATTTACAAGGCTTTTGCAACTGGATTTATCAATTGGATAAAATGAAATTGGATTACAATATACAATTTAATTTACAGTTAAATAATAGCTAAATCATTTTAAAAAATTAACATTGGAATTTATATCGGAGATCTGTTAATGGAGTCCATGTTATTTTTTGATTGTGTGATGTGAATAAAACAAGTAACCGAAAACAATTGGCATTTTATAATAAAATATTTATCAAAATTCAAGAAAAATAAAAATAAAAAATTTTCTCCATTTTGACTAGTAGCGAGCCTACTAAGAAGTGCAGGATTTTTTATCGCTCTTTGAGAACTATTTTTTTTCTACTTCTTATCACGCATAACCTTTATCCCTACTTAAGTAAGCAGGGTTGACCTCATACGGATCTTTTTTACTTAAATAACACAGCTGAGGGACTGATCACTGTTACAATGAATAGCTGTTATTATGGGAACAGTTCTCTCGACATTTGACGCGCCCACTTCGGGCTCTAACATCGCTTTCATCACTCCTGCGTCCCGTTTTTCTTTTATTTATTCTTTCCTTCCCCACTGTTTCAGAGTCCTCATCACTCCTAAAGGTCAGTCGATGAAGAAGGTCTCTCTTCAGCCATATTTGTCTATGAAATCTTAGCTTTTCCTAACAACTAGGCCTTTTTTTTTTTTTAAATTAATATGTGTAGTTTCAATTTTTAATAAATACTTGTGTAATTTATGTTTGGTCAAAATACCATTTTCATTCTCTTGAAAAATATAATTATTCTTACATTTTCTTGCTTGAACTGAGTAGTCTTGTCCAGCCCACATCATGGTCTACAGTTCCTTCTTAATTCTCTCTGGTCTCATTTCAGATCAAACAATTCTAGTCAGTCTCCTCTCTTTAAGACCTAAAGAAAGTCACCTACAACCGAAACATTTTCTTTCTGATAATATTATATTTAAGCAAAACATACGTCACTGTTTACCATTCTATCATATATTTCTGCAATTTCATTCATGTTCAATTCCTCTATCTATATCTAATCTCAATCCAATGGTTTTAATCATTCTATTCAGTCCATTTTATGCGATGGCTCTAGTGAACAAACTTTCTTCTTTCCCTTTTTCCATTAACCTGAGGTGTATTCTAGAGGATCTATACTTTCAAATTTATAAATATTAATTTAGTTGTGGTTTATCATCCCAAGTAAATTTTAAACAAAAAGAATAAAAATCTATCTGTCCCATATTCTCGTTGGTTAGACTCTTGGTAGTGTGTTGGGAATTTAATAAGTTATCTGGCTCGTCCCGGTGGAGCAATGGTTAGAATACCAACACGGAAAGCAGGAGATCCAGGTTCCAGTCCTGGCTGGGACAGATAAATTTTTTATTCTATTCCCTCGCATTGATTGTTTATATTTTCCAATGTTTTTTTTTTCTTTTATCAAGAAATATCCAAAAATCAAATATTCCCGCTTACTCTAATAATGTGCCAATCATTCCCAAATGAATCCTTCATTTCTTCCTCTTGAGTATTATTAAGTCGCTATACAGGCGAATTTGAAGAGGAGTGTACAATTGACACGGACTGCATCTGAAACACATTTAACGCCAAAGCAATGGTAATACTCAACTCTCTTCTTCCTATACGCCTTCAAACCTTCCCACCTTTCTAATATATTCCTCTCTGAGTTTGTTCCTACTGCCAAGATCCGCGACCTTGTCCTTGATCAAATCATATCCTGGAAATCACATTTGTCTCAGATTACGTGCGTGCGTGCGTGCGTGCGTGCGTGCGTGCGTGCGTGCGTGCGTGCGTGTGTGTGTGTGTGTGTGTGTGTGAGTGAGTGAGTGTGTGTGTGCGTGCGTGCGTGCGTGCGTGCGTGTGTGTGTGTGTGTGTGTGTGTAAGTGGGTATATTATATATGTTTCCGGTATCTAATCGTTAAAATCAGAGAAAATGAAGAAATGAAATGAGAATTACAACATTATTTTGGAATTTACTGAAAGAGCTAGTACCCTAATGAATAGTCAGAGAGGATGAGTAAGTACATTTGATTAACAAATAAGTTGTCCCGGACACCCTACCTTCGGGTAAGATCGCATTCCTCAGGCACTACAAAGCACGATGGCCTGAAGACTAGATTTCATCCAAAAGTTTGGCATTAGGTTTGCTTTTAAAAAAAAAAAATTAACGAAATATTTGAAAAAACTTGATAATGACTACTCAAAAACGAATAAGGCATCAAAATTTTTAAGTATTTCTACGGTCTGTGCAAGGGATATTAAAGGAAGTAGTTAATACACACACACACACAGATATATATATATATATATA
>KZ808259.1:184496-199225 GCA_000696205.2 Oncopeltus fasciatus
TTACAGTCATCTACCCATAGGGCTTCGCAAATATAGCTATGGAAAAAAAAAGTTCAAACAAACCTAGTTTTTCTAATTTTTTATATATAAATCTTTATTTAAAAAAATTATTCTGTACATTTTCTATACATTATAATTCTTGATGGGGTACATTGTTGTCCTTGCTCAGAGAGGAGCCCAGGTTAACCCGCGATAGACTATCTGGCACCCATCTTTTCCTTATCCTAGGATAAGAAGGAGACTAGGCAGGAAGTCAAGGAGGGATTGAGAGGGGGAGAAGAATGCCAGTGCATTCACTCCCTTGATATTTTAACTAAATTGGCTGGAATAGGTCCCTTGGCCACCTCCTCTTGAGGCGACGGGGAGGGTGGTCGGGATGAACGTGGGATGCCAGGGAGAGGACTAGAGGATTTGGATGTCCTTGGAGGTTTGTGTGGAACTTATCAAATCTGGAGTGGATGAGCTCGGAAACAAAAGGTATTTGCAGGTCAGAATGGATGGTTTTATTGGATACATGGATAGTGGAGTGGGTGTGGCCCTTCGCCCACCCTCCCACTTCCTGACGACTGACTGCCTCCAGGAAATGTGCTCAGTCAGAAAGAAACAGATAAAAACGGCTAATGACCACGTCTTCTTTCAGCTGATAGGAATACTCTCTCCCACTATCTCTCCTCTACTCTCTTACTATCTCTCTCCCACTTAGTCTTTCAGTAGATTTGGAAAGGAAAAAATATGATAAGTTCAAAATTATATAAGTGTGTCACGCCTAAGCTGCTAACTAACTAAACGAATTTCTCAGTATCGTAGTTATTGATTATTTGTATATGAACTTTCCATGTTATCCAACCAAAATGTTTCAATTTTCTAATAACATAATGAAAGAAATAAAAGTCCTGCAGGTGCTNAAAAAAAAAAAAAAAAAATCTTACCCGACTTCCTGGTGCTGACAGACCAGAACTTCGGAGCAGTAAGAATGCTTAAATATGGTAATAGACCACTTATGGTTGGTAACTGACTGTGAATAAGATGTGAGGATACCCGCTAACTCGTGCTAAACCCATCGCCGCTCGACTAGACCAGACCCTCATCCATGAAGACGACACATACACGTCCGAAGCTTTTTCGTAATTAACTCTAATAAACTTATTCATGCGGAAATAAACATGGGTATGAAATTTTATAATACAATTCAGAGATATAAATATATTCAAGAATGTAATTTTGAATTAGTCCGGCCCTCTAATTTAAAAATATATAATTACTTATAGTTTATTATAAATCATTTCCGGTTGAATTAAGGCGAGTAAGAGTAAGTGAGATTAAGAGAACAACTAAAATTTATAAACATTTATGTCTCCGTTTTTATTTCAGTTGTAGAACATATCAGGTGCATAATGTAATTTTTAAATGTATATGATCTATAACGTATTATCGTCAAAAGCTTATTAAGGAAATTAATAAATATTCCTTAAATATTAAGGAAGATTTTTAAGAATAAAACTAATAAGGCTGAGCGCTTCCACCATTCACCCCTTACGGTCTAAATTGAGCCAGTTTCACATATCTTTTCTTTTAATTATTATTGGTTTATCCGGCTAATATGATTTAATTCGCCAATTACTATCTTTTATGTCTTTCTCAAAGAAATATGGGAAATCTGCTTAGACTACACAACTGCATGAAGGATCATGTAAAGGGAGGGTTTGTCCCAATCCATAAAAATCCCAGACCATAGAGTAGACCATTCGTTTAACAGCTCTCATTTCGTGAAAAAACCACAATCGTCCATTCTGCACGCATCCCTCATACCATATTCATATACTACATGATCTTCCGATATATGGTAAACGGAGGTACTATTTTGCGATTTTGTCCTAGTCATACGATAAAGATGTCCGAACCATCTAAACCTGTTCTTCTTCATGATGGTCTCTGTCAGTTTGCCTTCGGATACAGGATGCTGTATAGTCCGGCCTTCTTCTTCACTTCTTCTTAAGATCCAGGATTCAGAAGAAAATGATAAGATAGGAAGAGACTTTGACCTGCACAGAGCCATCTTTGTCTTTTTGGTAAAATCTTCTAAGCAACTTTGGCCACTACGTCACTTCTTCACCGACAATTCCATTCTTTCAAATTATAATCCACTAGAACTATAAAACACCTCCAATTTATCACTATCACCACCAATAACTACAAAGCCCACAGTGGCTAATTCCCAATTCGCTCATATGTGTTGCATCCTGAAAGCATATTTCCCGTATAATATGTCCATAAGGGTATTGTAATTCTGGCATATTAATGACATTGGCATCAGCAAAAGTCCGATTCGTGTGATGAATAAGCAGAGCATCCGAGCCATCCGACTTTGTTGTAAGAACAATGGGCCCAGCACCCTACACACAATACGTGCACCACTCCTACCATACAGAGGTCGCTGACAGTACAGACCCAAGGATTAGCTTCCCTACGTAGCCATTATGCGTCCTCCCCATAAGGAGGCAGTCCTCATGGGCTGAAATCCCACTCTCCTTGAATGCATCTGACGACCGAATCGCCAGTTGAGGTTATGCCAAAAGCCCCTAGAAGAAAAATTTGTTATCGTCCACCACAGAAAGGATTATGACAACTCTCATAGTTAGCGGCTTGGAACATTATGTTACTCCTTTATTATGTTGTAAGCTTTATTGATTTTTTTATTACTTTACTAAAAAATATTTTATTATATGTCAACAGATTCTTTACTTTATTTCCATTAATTAATTTTATTACTACAATAGTCCATGTAATTTATTCTTAATAATAATATATAATAAAACAGTCTGTTTATAAACTCTTGCAATTTGAGGACATTGATAATAATAATTAATAATAATAATTAAACCGCACTAGGCAGGGAGAAGGGGCCCATTCACTTCTTTCCATTTGCTTCTAGGGTGAAAAATTAAAATTTACGCCACAGATAATCTCAATTGTTTATCCTATTCAAGATGACCGAGGTTATCCCTGAGGATGTGGGATGTATGTGTCAGTCACAGGAGTAAAAATCTAGACTAAAATGGAGACAGTTGAGGAATATTTAATTTAAAAGGTTATTTTCACTACCAATGAATATAGAACTTTCATACCTTCTATTATCCGTCTTCATTGGTTTCTGCAAACGATCTTCTGTTATAGCCTTCTGAGTTGAATACTGACAGTGACAGTGAACACATGTATTCGGCCAAGAAGATGGACAATGTCCGAAAGCGCTCGCGCAAAAGAAGATGTTTGCAGAAACCAATGAAGACGGATATGATAATATTTAATTCCTCCTTTAGGGTCTACTACAAAACAGAATTTGGCCGACTATAAAAGATATGGTTACAATACAAAATAAAATATAAGTAGTCAACAATAATTTGATAACTGACATTCATGAGCATTCGATCCAGATTGCAAGATGTCCCCTCTCGCCTTCATGATAGCCCTGAAGATGGGTTACAATGTAAGCCGAAACGTTGTAAAAATACACATTTCTTTAAATTGCATTTTTTTTTTTTTTTGGATTAAGTTCGACCAAACCTCAATACATTCTCTACACATAAAAGTTAAAGACTGAGAACTATTGTGCATCTTTCGTCGGATAATTCCGGGCTGTTCTTTCTCACGCGGTTTCCTCTACTGCGGAAGGGTACGGCATCATCAGACCCTACATGGATCCATCGGAGGCAGGTGGCCCTGACTCAGATCGCGGCGGACACGTCACAGACGACATCCGGTCTTAGCTGAGGATCCGTAGGCTTGGAATGTACGGTCCTTGGACGTAGGAAGATGTGGGATGGGGCCGACCTCTTTGCCACGTGCCAGCTCCCTCCTCTGACCTGTGGAGTGGATCGGTGCACTTCAAAGATAAGTAACGATAGCGAAATAAACTTAGGATATCCTAGGATTCCAAGCGGATATCCACATAATAAGATAGACAAGATGTGCGGAATTGTTTCATCCATGAAGACGACACATACACGTCCGAAGCTTTTTCGTAATTAACTCTAATAAACTTATTCATGCGGAAATAACCTCCAATGGTTGACCTGCCTTCGTAGTCAAAAAAGAAAAATTATTACAAAAACCAAAAATGACATTGAAGATAATGAAGCTACGCCTGCCGAGAGGGAAGAAATAGAAACACAACACTCCTCGAACATTTAAGTTAGGAAATTGAATTTAGCACCAATTACGTCTTGTCCAAAAACTAAAAATAATTCAAATATTGGTAATTATACAATTTCGACATATACTGCTCCCCACCTAATTCCTTACTAATAAATAAACATAACTATGCAGGGCGGGCATTAAAGCCCAAGATGTCGCGAGGACGTGCCCGTATTTTAATAGCCGGGGAGGAATGTAAGGATTGGAGTCCGAAGACAGGGATCGGGCAAATAGATTAGGATGAAATTGGAGTTTGCTTTGGAAGAGTGTAAAGCCAATACAGAATTTAATTCCTGTAAATTTTAAGTTTTTCACGCCCAACCCTGTTAGATGCATTCCTATGCACTTTCATTAATATGTGCTTTTCGTAAAATTGTTAAGGAATAACAAAACGTCAGAAAATTATATTTTACTTATACAGGGATAACGATTTTTATTTGGTCGATGTATGAAGTCTCCCCACTAAACCGATTTAATCTATTGACAAACTTATTCAACATTTTCAATAAAGAAGATTAAATATTGAATTTTTGATTATTTTAAGTTTCTCCTACGCTAGTAAAATGATGGTTTGAAATTTTAGTAATAAGGAATTCAAATTATCCATTACCGTAGCTTTCATGACGTGATGTCATATACATATAAAAAACGTGCCTTTAATACTTTATATGGCAACAACGCGAATAGCTCGAGGGAAATTTGCTAATTCTCACAATTCTATTTATTTTCCTAAAGAAGGTAATTGTTTAGGTTATCTTCACTAAAACAATAACTTGTATAGGTACTATATTTTTGTGTCGTTAAGTACATTAACTTCTACCCCTCTTGCAACCACTTAGGTTAGTGTAAGGAAAGACTTTCTCCTCGTCTACATTCGACCCCTCTTTGGGGAGACTCCACAGCTTTTGGCTTGCGAGCCTTTGACAGATCCCACCGACTTTGCCTTTTCGTAGATTAGTTATTGTCTGCTGTTTCCATTTTATTTCAGTGGACCAAATGCGACCAGAGACAATCTGTACCACTCCAATATCTAGAAGGGCCCTTCTCGCAAATCGTATCAGTTTGGCAACGGTGAAACACAATGGAAAATATTCCGAATCCGTTATTCATTGAGCAATTAATTATTTTAAAAATTATCTTCATCTTTTAATGTAGGTTAATTATCGCTCCAGCTAATTCTCTATTACAGAGTACAAAGGAAGACTTACTGAACTCAAACAGTTGTTGCTTATTGTTTGAGGTTATCTAAACATATTTCAATCCTAAAAGTCTGTGCAATTATAATTAGTATAGCTTAATATTTCCACTTTACCACAAGTAATTTTATGATTTTTCTTAACTCTTTTAGTAAGAAAGATATTAATTATTTTTCAATATTGATTTTAGACGATGAAAAAATTAGTCTCCTTTGCACTTACTATTTATTTAATTTATTTATATGAGCTTAAGTGCTCTCCAAAGGCATATCTTACATCATCAGAGCCTTCTAGACAGAGAGTGCCTCAGCTGACAGCTAAAAGACTCTTATTCTTGCAGCTGTGCCTTCTGAAAAAAGATAGGCCAGAATAGAATAGACACCGAGAAAGTGTGAAAGAGACTGCAATTTTTTTATAAAATAATGAATGACCTTTACTCCCAGCAATAAAAATCTGGATTTGCTTGAAAGGACTTTGGTCTTGACAGGTATCAAACCCTGTCACCCAATGAATTCCTTGTTCTTGAAGTAGCCATTGATGAACACTCAATCAGACACGCCGTCGCACACAAAAACGTATACAGTCGTGTATATATATNTTCTTCTAAATCTTTTTTCAGTTCACTACTATTACCATGAAAAATGGTTTCTTTCAAATTCAAATGTTTATAGAGTTTACTGGACTACATTTCAGTAATAATTAGGAACAAAGATTAATTTAATTTATTTTAACAATTAAGTACACCTACTAATTACAGCTAACAATTCAACCTACTGCCCTTAATAAATAAATAAATAAATAGAAAATATAAATTATCGAACACACTTGATCTGACAGAGAATCTGCCACAGACGGAGACTAAGTTTTCACTGACTCGTGAGCTGCTTTTATAACTCGTGGAAGGGTCGAGAAGGGCCTAGAAGATTCACATAAGGATTTCTAAATATTCCTGCTTCCATTCTCAGAGTTCGGAAGCAGGTGGCATCCTTCAATTGGCCCCTTCCCGTACAGGTTTGGTCCTCACGCTACCTATTTCCCTAGTCCTTAACAATATTTTAAGCTCCACCAATTTAGAATCGGTCAAAATCCGCATTTGAAATTCTATCGTGCATAGCTTATTTTTTTTTTTCCAGGGAAACTGCTAAATGTGATAACAAAATACCACATGAGCCATAGTTGTGGGTCTCTGATGAGTTGCTGGAAATGTGACCCACGATTGTCGCCCCTACCGATGATAGCGGACATTGAAGGCTGTCTTCAAGTGAGAATCCTGTACAACTCCAAGGACGGAGGAAATCCATCCAAAGGAGGATATCCTTGCAGGAATTGAAATCTCCGCTCGACTGCCGGCAATGGCAGGCTAGCTGTGTGCCGGCAGCTTTCGTCAGAGGTCATCGAACTCGGGGGCACTTTCGCCGCGGTGGGTCCGAGCGGGTCAGGGCGCGACCCCTCCTCACTCACGCCAGTCATCCGTGAAGGAGCTAGATCCGCAACTCAAGGATTCCTGCAGGGTCAGAGAAGGAATATCCGCAAACTAAGCAGATTTCTCAATTACATTCCCTTTAAAGGGTTATTATGACTACCAATGAATATATAACTATCATACCTTCTATTGTGCGTCTTCATTGGTGTCTGCAAACCATCTTCTGTTGGCGAGCGCTTTCGGACATTGTCCATCCTCGTGGCCGAATACATGTGTTCACTGTCACTGTCTGTATTCAACAAATACAAACAGTGACAGTGAACACATGTATTCGGCCACGAGGATGGACAATGTCCGAAAGCGCTCGCCAACAGAAGATGGTTTGCAGAAACCAATGAAGACGCACAATAGAAGGTATGATAGTTACATTCACTTTCATTGAATATGGACTTAGAGAAAAGTAAATGAATAATAAGAATAAAATTTTCTAATCTAACAATATTTCAAAGAAAACTTCTAGTGAAGGTAGATATTCAAAAATGTAACTACTAAGATAGAGTGCTCCTACCACTCTTGATCTCACCGTTTACAGTCATCTACCCATATATAATCAATGAAACATGAATTTAAAAAAAAATATATATATGTGTACGTGAGTGTGTTGTTCATACATATACACCCATGTAGTAGGGAATAATAGTTCCCCAATAGGAACATGTTGATCAATGGTTACTAACCTTCATAAGATTTCTGGGGTCGTATTCGTTTGGTCACAGACAGTGATTTTAATGGCCTATAAAACAGTTGATCTATCGATTCTAGGACTGCCAAAATAACCTCCAAGCCAGTAAGCTATTCCCTTGAGATCTATTTTCCAACCCGCAATTATATTGACTAGTATAATTATTAAGGACAGTATAATTATTTCTTATAATTTCTTATATTATATAATATTTGTAGAATAGACATTTCTCGTAATTGTTAGGGCGTAATAACCTAGATGTTTATCGCCTAAACAAATGCATATCTATCTATTTCTCTAACANTTGGGGGGGATTGTAAATGCCTCCTTAACATTTACAAATCAAAAAACCGAATTACCGCAAAAAGCGTAAGTTTCCTTAAGGAAGGACTCAGAAAGGCAACATTTTTAATCTCTGAAGAGGATTAAATAGAAAAGACTTAAGATACATACAAATCAGATACATACCATGCAGAATACTAGGCCAAGAATGAGACGATTTTTTTTTTTTTTTTTTATATCGCCATACCATTTATTTAATACATATAATGCAGTAAAAAGCTTAAGTAAAATGGGAATGGGGAACAAAACTACCTGTACCCCAACTCCGCTATCTAGTTAGCCTTGTTTAGGATCTGGACTCCAAGGGGAGGGATGGCTATGGGAACCGCTTGGTCGGAAGGTCGGTTTCGGAGGACGTCTCCATACCTCATAAATACATATGAAGTAGCAGTCTGTCGAGGTTGCTGATTCTATCGCATACACAACAAAGCGTACAGGCTTTACTGGGGGTATAGACAGTTATTTCTGCATTAAGTAAAAATTGTTTCAAACTCCTGCAGTAGTAACATTAGATTAATATAAAGTTGTAAGACACGTGTACATTACTTCTTTGTGGAGATTACTGATTGTAACACAAGCTAAATACTTTCAACAGGGATAAATGAAGCTGTAAACCATGTGTCCAGAGTCCTCCAGAGCTTACTTAAAACCACTAATAGCCTAATGGTTGTGGTCTCATGAGTCAGTGGTCCAATACTTACATCATGAACATTTGATCCAGGTGAAAACACTTCCCCTCTCGCCTTGAAGATGGCTTACGAGGTAAGCCGAAACGTCGGCAGATAATAAAAAATACATTTCTTTAAATTGTATTTTTTTGGATCAACCTTGACCGAACCCCAACCAATTATCTACTCAACATAGTATAAAGCACACTAACAAAGCTAATTTTTCTTTTATCCTTAAGGTAAATTCAACAGCAATTATGAAACAGGAAGCTATTCCAGCTGTACAAGCTCTGTGAAAAACCACCTTGAAATATGGATAATGTACATGAAAAGAGGAAAATCACTATAAGAGAAACACCAGGATCCTCTACAATGACAAGGAGGTTACTCACTGCTTACCAAAGTTAATAAAATCACTTCAGAAGGCACTGGAGGCATATAAATATCAGACACTAAAATTTGTTATAGATTGGAAGAATATTTTATCAGTTTATCATCATTTTTAGAATATAATAAAGTCTAAAAATTTTAAATTACTTGATTATTATTTAATTTGAGATTTAATTTAAATTTAAATGCTTCCTCAAGTAGCCCAGAATTTTAGTTTGCAAATAAAACTTCCGTAATGAGTAGAATTGGCTGATAGATTGGATAAGACTGACTAAGGAAATGATGACTGGGGATATTATACACTGGCTCATACTGGCAAAACTTTCTGCCTGGAATTCCAGACATTTCAAAAACAAAGAACCCATGCTCTTTCTGAAGGCAGTTAAAGAAACTCTACACTTGCAGAAATGCTTTAAGAAATCTATATACAAGACAATGGAACGATTCTAATATTTAATTATTTTGATTTTAATCCATTGAGTTCCACTTTTAGTAGAAGTAATTGAAACTAATTTACATACATTTTTTTTTTCTTGGATAAAATTAAAACCCTAGGGAGAAAGAGAGAGGAATGATAACTGAATGAAGAGGGCTTGCAAACTTAGTCAAAACGTCGGCAAAACAGGGGGAAAAAATGTATTTTTTTTTAAATTTTTTATCAAGGCCTCAAAAAAACTTTTTAATTGTATATTACTACGCTCAATAATCTGATACGTCCTTTTGTTAAAAATATCAGAAAGTACAAAAAAAAAAAAAAAAAAAAAAAACCTAGCTTTCTTGGATATCATTCTTTTAAGTCCTACATATATATGCATTGTACTTTGAATTGAGTTGAATCTGAAAATGATGTATCTTTCGCTACTATAAATATTATTGCGTTTCCTTCACTGGGTGAATGTACCCAATAAAAACATACGTACCAAAAAAATAATGTAGAATTCTCTTTCTTTACTAATATATTTTTATTCAAACTCGAGCATTGTACTAACAATAGAGTTGAAACTGTAATTTCTTTTAATAAATATTATTGCATTAATGAGAAGTGCAACGATCAGCAAAAGACGGATTTATCAATGGTTTTTGGAATCACTTACTTCTTATTTGTAAAAAAAATTCAAAGTTTGAAGATCGAGTTTTTAATTTTTATCAGCTCTTCTCGTGATACAATGTTCATTATCTTTCTTCTTTTTTTTTTTTTTAGGTTTTCAACAAAATCAGTTTGGTTCATAAAAATCATATATAATATAAATAAATATTTTATCATTTACTTTGAGACCCAAACAACTATTTAAGAACCGTTCAACCAAGTTATTAATCGATCATTATATTATACAATGAATAATAAGTGAATCCGGGATTGCTTCAATACTATAGTTATCAGAGCGAAAGATGCAGTTTCATAACGGCTAATACTCTTCGTCAAGCAAAACTTGAGGGCATAGAGTCATTTGGGGGTAAATATTACCTTGTTTAACCCCTCAATAAATACATAGTAATACTAAAGGTATATTTCCCACATACACAAAAAACTACTACCCATCAAATAAAATTGTCTTTACAATATAGGACATAGTGAGAGCACAGCACTGTCACTCCGGATTCGGTTTCAGTAACTTACGAAACATGATTTAAAAAATAAAATAAATGAACATTAGAACGACAGAATATAATAACATAATAAAGTTACCTCTGTATAATCATAATAAAATAAGAATAGCATAATACACGAATACAAATATATTGAATAAAAGTATCAGGCAGAATATAATGTATAAATATTCCTTTTACGTTCCACTTGTTATTATAAATATAATACTAACAAAAATATTTGAAATTATATNAGATTTTAAAGAGCTGTAAATGTTTTTTATTAGATTTTATTTTATTTTTTGAGGGGTTACCAACAAAATCATTACCTTGACGGAACCCTAACAAAAAGAAAAAAGAAAAAAAAAGCATCAAATAATAATACATCTACGGCCACAAAAACTCTCCATTTATAAATATTTGTATACTATTAAATGCTTAGCAATACATATTAATCCTTTTAGAGTATTTTATAAGCTTGTTAAACATCATACGACTTTATTAAAAAAAAAACTTTCAGTTTTGTTATATTATTTCATTCATAAAATTTTCCTTTTAAAGTTTAATGAACTAATCCGCTATATAATCCAGACCTCGCACCATCGGATTAAACTTGTTTCGAGCCTTGGCCCACTTACTCCAAAGTAAAAATTTTATAATTTTGCAGTTAAAGTGTTCTTTGTCAGCTATCCCAAAGAATGGTATCAGCATGGGATCGCGCTATTGACTAGTATATATATATAAAATTCAAATTGTTTAATAGTTCCTAATAATATGGGCATTAATAATAAGCCAAATATACTTACACACAAGTTATTTGTGATAAAGATACACCAACCGAAGTTTCGAATAACAATAAATAACCAGGTTCTTCTTAATAACAAGGAGGTTACTCACTGCTTACCAAAGTTGAGAAAGTCGATCTAGTAGGCACTGGATGCGTATAAATATTTGACACTAAAATTTATTATTGATTGGAAGAATATTTAATCAGTTAATTATCATTTTTAGACTATAGTAAAGTCTAAACTTTTCAAATAACTTGATTATTATTTGATTTAAAAAGTAATTTAAATTTAAATGCTTCTTCAAGTAGCCCAGAATTTTTTAACAGAGATTTATTCTGAAAAGATTTTGGAGGAATTCTTGGATTATAATTTATTATATAAAAAATATTTACTGCGCATGCGCGGTTTACAACTTATCAGAAATTCCCAAGTTCGCCTTTTACAATCTCGGAAAGGAAGATCATTTAGAAGATTTTTCTATTGTTGAACTGTTCTTACAGGTGTACAGAAAAAAAAAATGAAAATATTTTACGACGTCAGCCACTAGCTAAATGCCTTGATAAAGGATTCCAAAGATTTTTTCAGTTTTAAAAATCAAGCTATTCATGTTGGTACCATGACGCGACTTTTAAAAAATTTCAACGGATCTTTAACGATCCTACATTGGGGAAGATAAATGTGGTGCTTTTATATATTAAATCACACTCACACACACATATACAAAAGAAGCTTAAACGCCAAATTCGGCTCCATTATTTTTCTTTTTTCAAACCGTTGAATGGTTTAAAGAAAGTTGCGGAATCGGCCGAGGGGGTTTAGAGGGTATTTTAATCCAAAACTAATCTTAATAATTTCCTTATTATAGACGAACAAAAAAAAATACACACACAAAATGTAATTTCACACATTTATACTTTATAACATTGAAAAAATGCCTATTAATAAAAATATTTAATAATGTAATTTCGAAAGTTGGGTGGGACTTCTTATTTTTAAAATATAGAAATTGAATTCGGCATTTATGTTTTTCATTGTAACCCTTGAAAATATTTTTCTTTTTTTAAGCTGATGAGGGTAAGGGAGATTTAGGGGGTAATCAAAATTCATAATTTAAATATTTTCTCTGTTATTTGAGTTTTAAAAAAAAGTATTTTGAAAACGTTTCTTCTACTCTTCCTTCAAGGTCAATCTAGAGCAAATATTTATGGACATGCCTTTTATCTCATAGGCTTGTAAACTATTTATTTACTCTTATTTATTTCAATTTTTGATAATAAAAATAATGGAAAATTTGCTGATCCTGCGTGACGTACTTTTTATAAATGATATGTGATACATTGAAACGGAACAATTGCACTTCAAATGCAAACAGGTTTTCAATTAATTTTAGGATAGTCCCTTGTCATAGGGACAAGCTAATATTAATTATTCTAATACCATGGCACTTTTAAATAATTCTGTTGATAGTCGAACCGTAAAAAAAAAAAAAAAAAAAATCTTACCCGACTTCCTGGTGCTGACAGACCAGAACTTCGGAGCAGTAAGAATGCTTAAATATGGTAATAGACCACTTATGGTTGGTAACTGACTGTGAATAAGATGTGAGGATACCCGCTAACTCGTGCTAAACCCATCGCCGCTCGACTAGACCAGACCCACCAAGGAAGACTGAATTATCTCTGTTAGTTCAAGCACTGTAGAAGAACTGATAACCAGTGAAGAAATCTTTCGACATAACCCATCAAGCTGGGTAACAGTTCAGCTTATTCGCCCCCCTTTGTTCAGAAATAACCTTATCAGTTAGCTTATTAATAATTGAATATAGGAAATTTTTTTTTCAGAAAATAATGTAACTTAATCGACTTGAAATAAAAAAAATCATAACAGCTTACAAAGACTTATGATTTAAACTAAAATCTTGTTGAGTTGGCATGGTTAGAGCTTCGTTGAACGTCGAGTCTTATGCTGGAGCAATTAGTCAGGATTTCGGCCAAGATCAGAAAAATAAAATACTCCAAAATTGTTGAGTTATAATTTTATTATGGCCGACATTTCGACTTAAATTATACGTCATCAGGGCTGAAATACAATACACACTATTACACTTGTATATTAGAATGATCAGACAGAGATGAGGTGTTGTATGAGGGGTAAAGATTTACAGAATCAACTAAACAATTTTTTTCTGTCATGTAACATACCTCATCTCTGTCAGTTTATTCTAATCTATAATTCTAATAGTGTGTATTGTATACATTTTTAGTAATTTTTTTCCAGAAAATAATGTCATTTAATCTACATGATAAAAAAAAGTCATAACAGTTTACAAAGGCTTATGTTTTACAAGTAAAATCATGTAATTCCACATCAATTAAAAATTCCTTAGATTTGCAGTTCATCAATATTTGTATTATTTTCAATGTAATTATATTCTCCACACATATATATCTCTTACCATTAAACAAATAATTGTTGAGTTAGATTGAACTAAATATTACCCTCTGCAGCGATAAGTCTACGAGCTCATCCACATCTTTGGTTCTGGAAATAAACAAGAAGCAGGACGAACTGTATTTACACCATCATGATCCTATGGTTCCCAGATCGTGTTGGTATCGAGGGACTGAAATAGCAGACAAAGCTGCAAAAACAGCATTAACGCCCATATGTACTTTTGTTACGCCAAATAACCTTGCAGCGCCAAGACAAGCGTTGTGTCTTTCTTCAAAAAGAAAAAATTGACTGAATGCTGTCAAAATATACGGTGCGAAAATCCACCAAGTAAACTGGATACTATAAAATACACCCTTAAACAGTGATTCTTACCTATTAAAAAAAAAAAAAATGGAAACAGAAGAGTGGAACTACTAGTTACTCGCATGTGTATTGGACATTTTAAAGCTACCCATGGTCTCCAACATCAAAAGATGAACTGCCAAAACATATATATATATATATATATATATATATATGAAATAACATATTATATCACAAATATAGATAAAATGTAATTGAAACAATCGGTTTTAATAATAAAACATAAATTTAATTAGCTGCATATCACTTCTAAAATAAAGAAAACAAATTTGGGATCGAAGTATCTTTCTGTAAACGAATTCACAAATTTCTGATATCAGAGGGAATGGAGTGTTTGTAGAAAGAGAAAATTTTTAAGTCTTAATAACTTCTTTATACTTGATATTTAATTAAATTCTATTAATTTAAAACAAAAGTTAATAAAAATAACGATGTTCTGGTCGCAAGCCTCCTCTAGTGTGCCATGCTTAGCATGTATTTCTCCCTTAGACCTATATG
Organism: Oncopeltus fasciatus; assembly: GCA_000696205.2. Classification (NCBI taxonomy): domain Eukaryota; kingdom Metazoa; phylum Arthropoda; class Insecta; order Hemiptera; family Lygaeidae; genus Oncopeltus; species Oncopeltus fasciatus. The sequence goes on from KZ808259.1 coordinate 199,139, forward strand.
GCTTGTTGTGTGACTGCTTTTTTTTTTTTTTTTTTTTTTTTTTTTTTTTTTTTTTTTTTTTTTTTTTTTTTTTTTTTTTTTTTTTTT
>KZ808259.1:203847-224495 GCA_000696205.2 Oncopeltus fasciatus
ATATATATAAATACTTTTTTTTTTGCAGGAAGTATGAAAAAATATTTATGAGCAGAAAAGAGTAAAGTTGGTAAATCTATATCCTTCCAAAAAAAAAACCACGTCTAAATATTTATCATGAAAATGAATAAAATAGAAAATAAACACAAAAAGATTATACAAGTATATAGCAGTTATGCTTGTATAATCTGATAAATTGAGAGTAATTGTTGTAAATATTAGTAACAATTTACTGTTTCCAAACGATAAATCTCAAAAACCAAATAAACAAAATATTAAAAAAAAAAAGTTTAAATGTGATGAAGTAATGATCCTTTAACTAAAATATTCCACTTAATTCAATTTACTTTGTGACTCTGATGAGAGCTATGTCCATTGAAATAAACTATATGTAAAACTTAGTATTAATATAAGAGCTGCAAAACTGAAAAAAATCTAGACAAGAAACTGATCCTGTCTAAAACATTTATAAAGCATACTTCTATTTGGCTGAAAAAAATACAAATTTATTTTGTAATTTTGTTACATTAACTTGAGGCATAAATTGAGGATACAATTTAAAGCTTTTCAACAAATTAGGCCTCCCCTTAACCCCCTAATGAAGAAATTGTATTTACCCTAAACTTTATTTATTGCTAGGACAAATAAATACAAAAACTGATGAGTTTATATGTTTTGAGCGTAGGAACCTAAATAAATTCAAAGATGAAATGTAATGGTAAAATTCAATAGATACCTTTGAAATGTAGTTAGAACTTATGAAATTATCTTTGCTTTGAAGTAAACATATCTTCTTAAAATAATACAATAATAAAAAAAACCCATTTTTCATTAAATTTCTTTAGTTGTGTTCTCCAATTGAATATAATCATTTTATGTTCACTTTTAGCATAACATACGAAGTAATCTTCATTGATTAAACAGTGCTGTTATGGGCCACACTAAGTGTAAGGGACTGGTGTTTGTTTTTAAATGTATATGTAAAAATACGACAAGCTGAATTAGAAAAAAGTTATGCACTTCAAACTATTCCTCAATCACTGAAATCAGTACTTGAGGAGTCCCTGTGGTCAGAGGACTGGATGAGACATTCTGAACCTCCCCAAGTTTCTGCTGTCTCTGTGCTAGCATCATCAGAACATTCCGCTTCATCTTTATTTAGCTCGTCTTCTATCTCTTTAACCTCTGACATGAGTTTGAGAATCCTTAAGTTTAACTCAGCTATTTCTACATCCTCACCATTCTGCACATCTGCCTTCATCATTGGAGTATCATCTAATTCAACATCAGATCGGCTTATCTCTTTATTCTGTTCTAGTCCTACAGCCGATTCTCCTGTCTCTGTTAAAAGAGGATCAACAAAGCTCTGCCTTTGAAAATAATTGTAACAAGCCTCTGAAAAGATCTCTTCATTCAAAAAGGGAGATGCTTTATTTGTTCTTCTCTTGGTCTTTTCTAACCTTTTCAAATTTTCTAATCGTCTCCTTAGCAAAAAATTTTTCTGCCAGAGTTGCTCTTTCTCAGACAATAATTTATCTTGCTTTCTCTGCAATTCCTTACAGAGATTCTGTGCTGTAGTCAACAATACCTCTCTTCTCAATAAGTGAGTAGGAGGTTCCCTAAAAATTATTTTTTGCAGATATTTGTACGTCCCAGCCTTTGAATAGCTAGTTTTTCTAACCTGTTCTTGGCACCTGTTATGGAGAGAAGTCAAGGGAGAAGTATCATTTATTTGCACTGTTACTTCGTCGTCTTCGTCCTGTGTCAAATCAATGATTTCTATATCCATTATATTAACTTTATCTAACCGAACTATAACCAGAACTTAATAATATCAAATTTATTAATGGCTGAAGAATATAATAGTACTTATCCAAGCAGCTTAGGGACAAGGGTTAGGAATTCGGTTTCCATGCTACACTGATCTTTTCAATATTGTAGACAGTGATGATTTCTGATTCAAGTTACTATTAAAATGTTTATAATTGTAAAAGTCAAAAATCTACTTTTTATGTTTATGCAAATCGGTTAGATATTTAAAAATGCGTTAGAAAATATTGCTAAAAACATAAGTGACATTTCAAGTAACTATTTAATGAAGTGTACATTTTTCATATATATTTATTTCACACTGGTGCTCAAGGCTGGTGTCATTGAAGGAAAAATGCGTGAATCAAGGATTTTTCATCATCAATAATATTATTTTTAATATATGTAAAATCTCTTTATTATAATATTTTTAAAAAACGCAAAATTAAGAAAAACAAACTTTCCACCTATTTTTGCATTTTCGTCGTTACACTTATATCTAGGGAAATATAACGATTAATGTTGGTTAAGCTCCTCTCTTCCTAATCCAATTATAACCAAAAATTGATTGTTTTTTCAAAGGGTTGCAATGGAATGCTTAAATACCGAATTTGGTATCTGTATATTAAAAATATTATGGGGCTGCGCCAACAATCGAAATTACATTCCTTTATACCATTTTTAATGAGTATTTTTCGTAAAATACAACAAAAAAAACTATATTTTACACCTATTACGTTCTATAAGTTTTTTCTTCTCACTAAAACTAAAAAAGATATTGACAATTTTTCAATTTGACTTTTGTCTAAGCCCTTTTCCTTCTCGACCTATTTCAGCCATTAACAAACTCATTAAAAGGTTTGAAAAAATTATCTTAAATACCGAATTTGAACTTTATTTTAAAAATTGCGGATGCTAGTGTACTTGCAGGCAAATACACACCCACACACACACACACACACACACACACACACACACACATACCAAACTATATTCTTAATAAGCTTCTCCTATGTAGGATCGGTGAATATCCGTTAAAATTTTTCCAAAAGTCATGTCGTGATACTAACGTGAATGAATAGCTTTATTTCCTTACAGGAAATGTCTTCTCCAATATGCCTTGCAAAGGTTCAAAATTAATTTTGAACCTCTGCATTCTACAAGAAAATAATAAAAAAACCCATTAATTTTGAATTAAAAAATGTAATTAATTCTATTTAATCCTCCGTGAGTTATGTCATTGCCATGAAAAAGTATCAATAAAAAAATTAAAAATATATAAGTATATTAATATTATTGGATAAGCACAATACTCACTGTGCACAATAAAGTAAAATTAAACTTACCATATTAAGTGAAACAACATATTTTAAATGGGTTTTTATGATTTTGATTTTTCATATAAAATCATTTTATTTTCTAGGGAATAAAGTCCTTGGGTCTTAGCTGCGCTTTCGTGTTACAAAGTGACGATTATGGGCATTGTCTTTTTCCACATTTTCCAAGTAGTTATTTAATATTGATGAATATACAAATTATTAGATATATTTTTTATTCTATTCCCTTGCATTTATTGTCTTACTATTTTTTTTTTTAAATCTACAATGGGTACAGAGTTGATAAATTATTTATACAAATTCTCTACATTTTCGCAAAATTAATTTAAATCTCAATCTTTTCATGGTAAAAACTAATAAAACAAATATGATTTTTCCTGGATAATTATTCCTTCCAAGAGAAATACGTTCAATCTACCCTACTTATTCATGATGCCATTTGAAAATAATAATTTCACCATTTTTAAATATCTTATTTTTACTTTATCTCAATTTAATTAGTAAGTCCTCAGGAAGTATAGAAAAAATATTGTATAAGTAAATATATTAATTAATGAATGAATGGATTAATAAGTAAACTCAATGAATTAGAATATTTCTTTCAAGAATATGATAGCTTATTTAAGAGTTAAGGGATAATTAGTGCTCGTACCATATGTAGATAATGAAACAATAAAGTTCATATAAATTTATTTTGGCAACAGCTCCCTCTCGCTATCAAGATGGCTTACTAAGTAAAAAAAAAGTTGACATATTTTTTTAAAAATTCATGTATTGAAAAAGAAAAAAAATCGTGTATTCTTATCAAAATTTGGTTCAAACCCCAATTTCCTCTTATATCGTATATAAACATCTTCATATAGGAGAGAAACCAGTTCTATTAATATCAAATGATACTTATGCAATATTGTGCAGTGTTAGGTTAATCCGTGTTCTAACCTTACTGATTCCATAAAGTAGAGTGAGGTTTAACAATAAAAATATACTTTTAACAAAACATAATTACTTTAAGAATTAAATAAATAAGCTAAAGGGGTATCTAATTAAGAGAAAATATTTATAACAAGAAGTCAATAGTGCTTAATTATTTTATTTTTCAGTACAGCCTTATATTAAAATTTAATTTATTTTATGAATAGTATTTTTTTTAAAATTATTACAATTAATCAATGATATAAAACATATTTGTATTAGACGATGCTTCTAATCTGATGGTGACGTGCATTATCTTCTTTTTATATTTCTATAACTCTACAAAGAAATTAAAAATATATATAAATTAAATATGAGATTAGTATAAAAATTATAATGAAATAAAAAAATAGACACACCTTGGTCTAAGTAGTTTTCGGAAGGTAGTAGGCTTACAGACATTTTTTTCCTTTTTTTTTTCCCCCTTTAATGAAAATTTTAAGTTCCCCAGCTGCAGTACAATTATTTTAAAAAATTTCCAAAGTCATCAAAAATCATTATTATCTTGCACTCATCTATCGTTTGGTAAATTTTAAGAATGTCCGGCGATTGGGAGTCGTAAAATTTCCTTTCGACATAAATTAGATCATGGACCATGAGTGTAGGATTATTAAAACCAAGGCACTCAAAAATGCTGTCAGTATGTAATAGGCCAAGAACAAGAAATACCTACTCATGTCTAAATCTCCTTCCCTTCGGTCTGGCATCTTGCTGGTCCTGTAGCCTGTGTGTCTCTGCAAGGATCTGAAAGGATTAGCCAGGGGACATGTGACCAGATCCGGCAGGACAACTCTGGCAAGGACCCCAGTTACGCCGTCCACTTTGGCTCCCGTGAGAGAACAGATGCGATGACACGCAGTAGTTGAACGCAGATTCACCATGTGGATTTCCCCAAGATGGACATAAATAAGAGTAAATAAGGAAATTTAATTTACAAGTGGGGAGGACAGTGAAATATGACCATTAATCCTTGCTCGATTGTTTTTTTTTTTTTTTTTTTTTTTTTTTTTTTTTTTAAATCATTACAGAATATAAACATTATAAAATTAATTTAGACACCAATTATTTTCTAGAAACATTTTCGTAACTCAAATAACAGCGAGGATATTACAATTATAAATTTTAGTCTCCCCATAACGCCCCCTTCCCTTCGCCTACTTTGAATTCAGGCTAAATAGTTCTTACAATACATTAGAATTTGATATTTCAATTAAATGTCTAGAAACCAACTTTGGATATTATATTTTTAAATAAATGAGCACCCGAACACTCGAAAAAAACTTAAATACTTAAATCACAATATGTTATTTTTTGTGAAATATTAGAAAATCAAATTTACTCAAATCATGATAATAGTTGTAGTAAAGTAGTCCCACATTTCATTATTAATTTGAATCGTACAGGGAGCTAGAAATAAAAATAAAAACTCTCTACTGGGGAGGTATAATCTTTTAGTCAAATACCTTTCTTAATATAATAGCGTTTTTGAAAAATCCTTTGAAATATAAACGTTATAAAATAATTATTAAATGGTAGATCCAAAAAAAAATACAAATTAAAAAAAAAGGTATATTTTTTAAAAGATTATCTGCCAACGTTTCGGCTTATATTGTAAGCCATCTTCAGGGCTGTCTATCATGAAAACGAGAGAGGACGTCCTGTCCCCAAGTTCACATTTCTATGACTGGGCTAAAATCATCTAATAATAATATCTACGGTTAAAAAACTCTCCTTTTTTTATAAAATGATATTTTATTCCTAATTTCTTTTATAATTTTTTTGTAATGATACTAATAACGCAGCTATTCAAAATTTGAGTTTTATTCACCCTAAACCCCTCCTCTCCAGCTAGACAAATTAAAGCCATCTATCGGCATTATTAAAAAAAAAAAAAAAAAAAAAAAAAAAAGACTAAATATTTTCTTTAACATTGCTAACGTTAAAGCGGGTATAAACATTATTTTTCATTTATAATATTGACAAAATTAAAAAAAAAAAAAAACAATATTTTTAGTTTCTTCAATGTTTTTAGGATCCATTGAAGTTTTTCAAAAATCGCGTACGGTAAAATATTATTACAAACTTATATATCAAGAGAGATATATTTAACATTTTAACTAGAATAATTCTCTTATCTTTCCCTATTTTGAAAATAGGGACTACTAAGTTAAATAAACTCACAATTTACTTAATTAATAATTAATTTACTTATAAACTAGAAAGGACAACGAGGAAGAATTGAGAGTTGCTCTCAGAGGAAGAAGATTATTGCCCCACAAGTTAAATTTTTTAATATCATCTTCAATAAGTGATCTTCGTAAAACTTTTCTGTTTATAATCCAAAAGGAGACTCAGGTTAAAAGTAAAGACCTGTGAGGTTGATCCTAGCAAAACCAGGAGAGAAATAGGAGGGAGTTATAACTTACAGAGTTAAATTCTAAAATTGTATATAGCATAAATTTAAAATAATAAATAGGTTACAGCTGTTTAAATCGCACTAATAATAAAGAAGAAATTTAAATTGATTTTTGAATTTATTAATAGGCACTTCTCTTATCTTTTTTCTGAGCTCATTTTTATCTATTTATTCAATCTGTAGTTTTTCGATTGATGCCTTTATCTCAAACTTTTATTTTATTTCATTTACAGTATTTTAATAAAAGAAGGGTTACACAACTGATTTTTATATATACAGGAATATTTTGAAATTATATTTTACAAGTAACGGGCATATTTTTTATCATTATTAAAGAATTTAATAATATATTTAGGATTTTACAAGGACTCTTTCTTCCTTTTACCCATTTACAACAATTGGCATACACCTCAAATGGTTTGAATATTAAACATTGTACTAACTTTTTGTCACTTAAAATAAACTATTAATATCCCAACAACAACTTAACAATAATTAGCAACTATACTCAATTAATATACTTGACTAATATACTTAAAAATAATTAACTACTTAATAATAAGCCAATAATTATGCTTAAAAGTATACTTAGCAACAATACTTAAAAACTTAACAACCATACTTAACAATATACTCAAAAACTTAGCCATCTATAATTAATAATATACTTAAAACTAAACAGCCTATACTTAACAACTATACCTTAGTAACTTATATTTAAAACTTATATCTAAGAAAATAATAACTTACACCTAACAATTATATTTAAAAACCTAAAAGCTATAATTAAAAACTCATGTATAACAACTCAAAAATGACAACTTGTTGTCGCATCAATCTACATCAATTGTGGACTAGAGCCATTAAAACAGACGTACATTGAATCTCCCATCGAAGCATATTCATAAAAATTGGTAAATGCCATTCTATGGTACTAACGTGAATAGCTTGACTTTCTGGAGGAAAAACTCATATTTCATTAAAAACTCTAAGGTAAAACTCATATTTCATTAAAAACGAATTTATATTTTAGAGTAAATGCGGAAATTTAATTTAAAACCGTGAAATCAATGAGTGTTAAAAGCATAAATCCCAAATTTATCTATATTTTAAAAATTAAATAGTCTTTTCCAGCATTCGAAATTACATTCAAAAATATCATTCTTAATATACGTTAAAAAAAATTGAATATAAGCTTCTATTTTTCACATATTTTGTTGTTTACTATTTTTTTTTTCAACCCTAATAATAACGAAGTGACACATAAATTTGAATGTAGAATTTATGTATAACTTTATATCCCTTTGGCAAATATGTTAAAAATATGGATTTTCATTTATGAAAGACTTTTTCTCCAAATATTCATTGAGATATTATTACATGTGGAGGTTCCAACATGGTTTTTAGAAGAAAATTTATGGCACGTTTTATCAAATATTTTAAATGTTTTTTACTCTACAGCGAAAAAAAGTTTCTCAACAGAATCTCTCCCCATGATATACAATTACTGACAGTTAACTAATATTCTTTATTATTTTGCATAAAATGTCCTGTCTAATGTATTTACCGTTTCTTCTTCCGGGTTGGACCGTGTCAGAAGAAACGGTAAATACATTTGACGACCGTCGAAGCCTACGTGAACATCTGTCCTATCTAAGTTTATTATAAGTTATATTTTATATGCCTAATATATATTTATGTATTTAATATCTTATATTTAATAGATGATTAATTTCATAGCGGAGCCAATATCATGAAAGCTCCTTTTATGAGAGAACGTTCTTAAAAGTTTTTCAAAGTTGTTGGTAGAGGTTGACAAAAAATATGGAATGGGGAATCACAGCTTCATTGTGTGGACTCAGAAGTTGAAGTTGTGTTCTTCCGTTCCATCCACCTGGAACACTCAGGCTGTCCAGTACCATGGGTGTTTACTGGTGTCACGGAAGAGCTTCGCACTCTGTATACATGGCCCTCGCTTGACTCAATAATAAGGCAGTAACTCACTCTGTTCCAGGCCGTCCTACCAGAGTGCGAGGTGAACAACTTCACCACCGACTGGAACAGTGGGGTCTGTCTCAGCGCCCTCCTGGAGTACTGCGAGCCTGGCCTCATGCCTGACTGGCGACACCTCAACAAGTATGACAGGTCAGTACACCCCCCCCCCCCCAGTATGTCAAATTAAATATGAATTATTGGTAGGATTAGATGTACTAGAATTGCCAATAGAATATTTTCATAAGGCATAGTTACGTTTATAAAGGTAGGGAAGAGTATTTCAAAAGGGACATAAGCAAACATAAATATTTATAATTATATTTTCACATCATCAGGCGCTGAGAGTGACACAATTAACTCGGCAAGAGGCATACAATTTACAACCAATCCTTAGCAAGGATCACAAATCTCTTTTATAGTCCTCTGGCTCCGCTGAACAAGAAAAATTCATAAAATTAGAATTGAGGGGATCCCATATCCCGTAAATATACCCAATTCTCTTAATAAATTATAAGTCGTCTTTATCATTAAATTGCATACTTTTACAAGTAAAATAATAATAATCTAAAATATGTTATTTATAAATAATAAAAAAAACAGCATACAATTCTGAAGTAACCATGTTTCCAATAATTTCAAATAAACAGTGATTCATAGAAAGGGGCGATCAGTTCTTATATATACATACATACATATATATAATTGGATAGCTTAAATAAAAATAGTTCATTAAATTATTACTTTGCTTATATTTTTAACTGTTATGAAATGTTAAATATTAGAAAATGTTTGAATTTTTCGTTGAAGAACAGACAACTCGTTCGTGCAGAAGATCTCGCAGTGAATATTTATATTCCTGCTAAATGGTATAAAATAGAAGACACAATAACAAATGAAATTCAACATGCCATCTCTCCATCAGCTGTGTGAATATTTTACTACAAGCTTTTTTGTTATAATTATTCAAACTACCCAAAACGTGTGTAATATATTTCTGAACGCCACAGAAGTCGTATAACGAATTTTTCGTGGTGTTTATATTTATGCGCGTCTTAATTTTTTTTCATAACAAATCCGTGATGTATTTGCAGCTAGTGGAAGTTTTTTTTATTCTTACTTGTTTTGCAAGGCTGGCAGTTCTAATTTATAGTAGAATTTTGAAATTTTTCGTTGCAACAGCCTCAATTTTTTATTTATTTTCCCATATATTGATATGACATATGCATCACTCCTCTATAGTCATGTGAGGCAGGGATAGACAGGTACAGGTCAACAGTTGGTAAGATGTGCACCGGACTAGGTCAAATAGTTATTTTGAATTTAGGTTGGCNTAATGTGCTATATTATGTCTGGCTAATTGGCTAATTATCAGAAAATGCATTTTAGAATTCTAATATGGAATGAAACTTGTTTTTCTTTAGGATAATAATTGTAAAATATTACAAAAAAACTTCAAGAATTTGTAAATTTAATTTGTTTAATCAAAACTTTTTTTAAACAATACCGATGGCGACCTCTTCGTATGGTAGCCACTTTTTTGTCTTTCTTAATCTTAATACGCTACTAAATATTTTTCACCTTGATCTTTCTTATTCTGCAAATTTATTATCCCCTTTTATTTGATAGCGGTTTTTAGCTCTTTTGTTTTGTGTCGCTAACCAGCTGAGAAAGCGACCTTCGCCTCTTCCAATTCCGCGAGGTTCTTTCATTAACATATTTAATGTCCTTCGCGTAAATAATGCCTCGTGCCACTTATAAGTGAAATATATCCCAAAAGGGACGTCAATAATTATTGACGTCCCTTTTAGGATATATTGACCTAATCATTGCTTGGGATTTAAATAGTTTTTATTTTTAAATAGCCAATGCCATAGATTGGTTCTCACATCTCTGTGATTTTAAAATGCAAAAAAGAAGGCTGAGTTCGATTATGTACAATACCGGAACAATAACCTTAGAGGTTTTCTTGTTAAATGAGCGATTAAAAATAATTTTTGCGCTTTAGGGACTTTAATATTTATTTTAACGCAATGAAACTCCCCAAAATTACATTAAATGTCAAAAGAAATATTGTACAAATCATGATGTAATTGTGGTAATTTAATCCCACATTTCATTATTAATTTGAAGGGAGCCTTTCTAGCTCCCTGTTAGATTCAAATTAAATATTGTACAAGTTGTATATCGTAGCTTATAGGTAATGAATTAAACAAATTATTTATATTTTGTGTGTAAGCGAGTGTAATTTTTCAGAATCAAGTTTAATTAAGATGAAGGACTTTCATAAGCACATGTCATTTCCCTCCAAAATTTAAAGTTAGATTTACCCATCAGAAATAACAAATTTGTATTCTTGTGCGCTTCTTAAGAGCTTAAGATTCCTGAGGTTAGCTTCTACGTAACCTAAGCTAACCTCAGGAATCTTAAGCTCTTAAGCTACTTCAAGCACACTTTACTTTCTCTCGTATTTGTGATCGGGTGGTTTTCAAAAGGAATAAGGTGATTAGCCCTCCTCTCAATCCCTTTGATTGTCTTTAAGGAGTTTTTTCCTTCAAAAGACTCCATCAGTGTACTCATGGAAATCATCTGTACGAGTGACAGTCATCGATGCTCTGGAGCCCTAGTTCTCTTAGTGTTTGCTCAAACCTCCCGATGGTATACCTTGGGCTAGAGTAGTTTGATAGGAACCAAGCCTGTCTTATGCCATCTTATACGCTACCCACCAAGTGCCAAGAGCGTCTTTCAATAAAGGATTATAGTACAATTAATTAATTAATTATTCTATTCTAATTCTAACTTTATAAGCAAGACCATTTTCAGCAACTTTGTCACAGGAGTGTACAATTGCAGACCTAATATGGAATGAAGTTATTATAAGGAAACTTCACAATAAAACCTTCGATGAAAACATCAAGTTGAAGCTTCTTAAAGCTCGTAGGGGTTTAAAGTCTCAGTCTCAAAAACAATTTAATACCAGAATCCGGTGAGTGGTATCACAAGCTTCTGCGTACCTGGCTAACTCTAGATCATCTTGTACCATAAGAGCCGAAGCACTTCATAGAGACCAAAGGAGCACAACTAAGGTCAGACAGTTTCCACCTGGGCGATATCATGTTGCCAGAGAAGAATTCCTGAAGATGACTGATGTGAGAACCTGCAGACCATAAAACATTCCTTGGTATTGTTTTGAAGAAGAAGGGTACCATGAGATTTTGTAGGGACTAGAGAATAATCGACGCCCAAATTTTGGATTTCAGCTGCAGTGTACTCAATATCTGAAGGCCCCTCAAAGTTGTCCTAAAACACTTTAACAGAAGAATTTAGTACATACTTTAACCTGAAAGACTTTAACAGAAACTATCTGCACAATACCGTGCAGGCTAATGAGCTTCGGGCAGCCAAAGTTCTCAGATCTGGAATATTTTACAAACTTTATGTTTTCTGTAAATAATCTACTGGGTTATTATGACTACCAATGAATATAGAACTATCATACCTTCTATTATCCGTCTTCATTGGTTTCTGCAAACCATCTTCTGTTGGCGAGCGCTTTCGGACATTGTCCATCCTCGTGGCCGAATACATGTGTTCACTGTCACTGTCTGTATTCAACTGCGTTTGTATTCTGTGGGTTCTATTCGGAGGGCATCTGATCAACTAACAGAATACAAACGCAGTTGAATACAGACAGTGACAGTGAACACATGTATTCGGCCACGAGGATGGACAATGTCCGAAAGCGCTCGCCAACAGAAGGTGGTTTGCAGAAACCAATGAAGACGGATAATAGAAGATATGATAGTTTTATGTTTTCTGTTTAAATGTTTTAGGATAGCGTTTCCGATTTTGCGCGTACTGTAAGTGTAAAGTGTCTTTACACAAAGATTATTCCTCAAGAACATAAGCTATTTTCTTCTGGGTGGGGTATTATTCTACAAATCATCGCCTAGAAATAGCTTTAATTTAATGACACACTAAAAATTAAATTAAATCAGCCAAAATTTGTCTGATTACGGCATTGAGCAAGGAAGTTAGAATCTATATTCACAAGCCAAGCAAAGAAATGTCTAAAATCAATTGTTTTTTTTACAGCAGGTCGCCAAATCTTTTTATAACCTTTGCTAATATTAATTAGTGGATAACTCTCGTGTTTAATGTTATCAGTTGACTTTCAATAGTTACCCTTGGGAATTATTTCATTGGAGGGGCTTTTTACCAAAATGCAAAAAAGAATAGAACCACTAGATGTATTGGCAGTAATGCTTTTTGAATAAGTATCTCACACATGCCTGTTTGGAAAAGTAATTCACTCTTAGCTTAAACTGAAAAGCCAATTATCTCCGGTACACTTGCTAAAATAAATACCAATCAAATTATTTACTTTTATCATTAGTTAAATAACAACATTCTAAATTTTACGATAAATTTTACGGGTTGTAGAAAAATTTCTCTTGGATAATTTAATAAGCCCAATATCAAATTACCGTCATGGATAGGAAATATATGTAAAAAATAATACACTAGTTTTGAAAAATAACCATTTACCTCTTTTTTAAAACTTGTTTTCATGTAAGACAAAAATTACCAGACATTATGCTATTATAATTGTTAGGTTAGGAGAAGCGCTTTTGTTTTGGTGAAAGACGGAATTTAACAAACTTCAAAATTGTTACAATATGTATTTCACAAAATGTTAGTATTATTACTTATAACTAGTTAGCTTAAAGCATGATGAATTTTAAGACAGTCCAGGAAATCCGGCTTAACACTCCTGCCTCTATTGGTTCGGGTTCTTCTCAAGAAATAGGAGCTTATCTGGTGCCATTGAACCTTAGAATAGGGTGGCTTCCTGTGGATAAGTGGTTGGCTTAGTAATTAAAAAAGAAGCATGTTGTCAAGTAACTGCGACGAACTTCATTGTGAGAGAGAGAACATTGGGGCAAGGTCAGTCATATCGCTAGTACCGAAGAGCACCGCATCATGGCGCTGGGCGCTGTACGACCTCACTAGCTGTCAATGCATCTCATTATTGCCGCTTCCACAACCTCATTAGCTCTCTGCAACTGTCTGCTAGCCGTTTCTCATTGTAACATTGAGCGGTACACCCATTCCACATCCCCATTCGGTCTTGGAGGTTCTGCAAATTTTTGTGAAAGTCCGTCACGCGCGGAACAGCCTAAACTAAGCACATTTCTCATATTTCTTAAAAGCTTAACATAATTAAGAGTACATGACTCATTTTATCTTAAAAGTAGAATAGGATAATGGAGGAAGATACTTTGCTAGCTCTAGGCCGACCGGAAAAGAATTGGTACTGAGAAGTTTTGCTCTTTTTTAAAAAAAAATATCTTATAGATCAAAAATGTTAGGAAATCGAATTTTACTTATTATATTTAACAAATGTTTTCAAAGCACTACTAATTACAAAGATAATGACAGTTTTTTAAAAACATTATCTTCTTCTTGACTTTTCTTCCCTTTTCTGATTTATGGCAAATGCAAAACTAAGCACTAAGCAAAACTAAGTTTTAGTTTTTAAATTTAAAAGTTCTGCCCAATTTTAGAATTTCCATTGACCAACAACTCTAGAAATAAGGGAGTTTCACAATGTAGAGGTCTCTTGGGTGATATGTCTCCATTCAGGAGGTTTTTCTTTGCAGCTAAGATGAAGAATTTGAACTCCATCTCTCCTCCACCTGATCACATCTCTCCGTACACCGTTCATTTGGTTTTACTCAATCCCAGTAAATCCTTTTGCCAGTTTTTATCATTGCCCATACATTCCATATTCCAATGAGTGTAGTCTTTTTCGCGCCCAAAGATCATTTTCTATAATCAGTTCAATAGGTTATGTTCGGGTAGAAAGGTTGATAACCTTAGAGTAGAGACTCTTTCATGATACTACCAACCGAAGCCAGCTGGAACAGGGTTTCTCGAATAAGGTGTTACTCCTCGATCCTTCCTCCTTGATCCTGGCTTTGGTTAGGCCATGGGTCTGGGTGTCGAGGCACCTCTGCCACTCAGGGTGATTAATATTTGTATGAAATTATTTCATATAATCTAGGTCATATTCCCCCCATAGGTCCAATTTTGATGAATAAGAAAGACAGCTAATATTTTTTTTCCAATGAAAAGCACCATGCCGAATTACAATAATAGGAATAATTAATTCTAGCACTTACACATAATTTAAAATTTAGAGTTCAGGTAAAACTGAGTAACACCTAAATTATTTCTATTACAAGAAACAAATCCATGAATAATTTCTCTAAAATAAATATTACACTGCATCCTTTTAGTTACATTAGAAGTAATTTCCTTCTCCATTTTGTTTTAATTTATAAAATTGTTTATTAAGAAAACCAAACAATTTTGAGAGTTAAATTAAAAGTTCAGGTAAACCCCCAATCTTAATAATCCAATTTCGCTTTGCCCTAATTAAAATATTTCTATTACTATTAAACAAATACGTGTTGATATTCATTATCGTCGTTGTAGCAAAACACATATTTTCCCCCCCTAGACATATCTACTAATTATCTCTCCAATTCATCCAATTGAAATAATGAAATCACCTTTTCTTGGCATATTTAAAAGCGATATGCTTAATTTCATTACCAAAAAAATTAAAAACTGTGACCTGTAGCGTTTTGACACACATATATATTATAATAAATAATTTTAGGTTTCTAGAATTTAGAATCTACATTCTTTTGGCATTTTCTGCAAGAAAAATTATTTATCAAAACAACTGATAAGTGTTTTGAAAATGTTAAAACGGACTTAAAACTAGTAAGACGTTTTTGGGACAGCCCAGTACACCAAAAGAATGTAGGAACCAATCAGATAGTTGGTATAATGTTAGAACTGATTTTTTTAAAATTCCGTTTTCCATAATCTAAGAAACTAACCCTCTAAAACGTTTGATGATTAAAATTTTCTATAAACTTTGAATTAAGGGCTTTATGTTTAACACTTTACCAAACCTGTAAATAACTGAATACGTATAAAGGCACATATGTGTCACGTGCATGTTAAGAAGAGAAAACGCTTAGGGACTTATAATTTACTGTCACTGAGCATGCGCTTGACCAAGTTAGGGTGTATTTGGACATGGAGATAGGTGAAGTGTGTCTAGGTGACTAAGACATGACGTAATAACTCACTTCTCAGATAAGCTGGTCCTTAGAAAACACGTCATACGAGCTCCAAATAGGCCCGAGAAGTATTCCTTTGTGATTCATGATAGAATGCATTGTAAAGTGTATGCTTATAAGAATGACTAAATATTTTTCAAAATTGATAAGCAAAAGTCGTCCGGACATTATCAGTCCTCAAAAAAAATTTTTTTCTTAGAGAAGAATTTTTTTTTTTATAACTCCGAATTATTAGCAGCTATACGATACTACTAACTAAGTGATAACCACTTGATTATATTTATGTATGTATGTATGTGTGTGTGTGTGTCTCAAAGCTTTACTGTTTTCCATAGTTTTTCTATTTTCCATCTGATATAGCTAAATTTTGTTATTGATCAAAATGTGACCAATAGAATTGGGGTTTAACTAAAATTTCAATTTCGAGGGCGTAAGGAGTTTATCTGAACTGTAAATTTTCATTTTTGGCCTAAGAACTGCAATTAGTTAATTTTTGCTAAATTAGATTCGACATATTGCGTTTATAAATAAAAAAGAAAAGCTTATTTCATTATACCACATATATTAGTCAAATTACTCATAAATTGAACCATAGCGAGTGAGGTATTATCTAAAACTGAAATTTTAAAGTCGTTAGAACTAATATAACTCAAAATTCTCCAGACACTCCCCCCCCCCCCTGATAACTATATTACTCTATCTCTTAAGAGGGTTTTAAAGATGGCGGGCGAGGTTCTTCAGAAAATGTATTTTTGATGTTTCTTTAAAATGCGTAATTGCAGATGGCTTCATGGCGTGAAGTTTTTTTTTATTTTTTTTATTTTTATTTTTTTTTTTTTGTTCGAAGGGCTCAAAAGATATCTAGTACTTTAATTTCTTTTTTTTATAACAAGTGAATTACTTGGCCAATAAGCAATAAAATATCTAATACATTGAAATTAAATTAAAATTGAGAGTTTTTGACCGTGGAGATTAATAATAAAGAATTTGATGGGGTCTGGTCAAGGCTGTTAAAAAATACAATTTAAAAAAAAATTATTTTTTTATTATAGTCCAGCGCTTTGGCTTACATTGTAAGCCATCTTCAGGGCTATCATAAAGGACATGTCCTTGNAAAAAAAAAAAAAAAAAAAACATAAAGAAAGATTTTAGAATGAAATTTCGAATGTTGATTGGGCTCTATTTTAAAACATAGATACCAACTGTGATATTTAAGAATTTAATTCAAGCCATTGAAAGAATGCATTTTTCGTCACATTTTATGAAGAAAATATGAAGTTTAGTGAGAGATCGAAATTTATAATCGTTATATCTGTAGTTGTTATTTGAGGTACGAATAAGTTTATAGAACATAACGGGTGTAATATTTTGTTTCCTAACTCTAAGATCCAGTAACATTTTTACGATAAACTTATGTTGAAAAAGAAATTTATAAATGCAACTAGGATAGGTGAACGTTTGCTCCAACCTACCTTCCCACTTAACCTAGAGCAAAGATTAGTATTACTACCTTTTAACCTACGTTTATTTTTAATGAAATGTTGGAAATCTGCCTAGATCACTTAGCCCCCAGAAATATTTTTAACAACTAGTACGATTTGGACTATCCTGTCCAAGTTTCAAGGCTGGAGCTGTCCAGGTACCGTTGTATCAATGAATTCTTAGTGGCACGCATTCCAAATAATGCAAAAATACAGGATCTGTTTTATTTTTAAATTTAACTACAATATCCTAGAAGGATAAGGCTTTAGAGGGTTCTTATAGTTAAACCTGTATGATTTGTTAATTGAATTACATTAAACCATACGTCACTGAAGTAAATTATGAATATAGACTGACCTGTCCGAATCAGTTAATAAAAACATTATGATAATATTGGCTTTTTTTTCTTTCTTCCATGATCAATTAAATACATTCAAAGACCACTCAATACACACACTTAAATACAGTGTATTATTCTTTTAGCAAATTTCCTTGAATAGAACCCCAAGGGAATTCACTATTCACGTTTGTCTCATGACACGACTTGTTAAAAAATGTCTTCATAAAAGATTTTTATATTAAATTCGAAATCAAATCAATTAGAAAAGTTTAAAATAGAAAAATAGAGAAAATAAATTTTGTATTTCAGCTTTTTACCAAACAGATGGAGATTTTTTAATGACTGAAAACTGCTGAAGACATGTTTTCACTATTATTAGCGCTAATAAACAATGAATAAGGCAGAACTGGTGTAAAATATATTTTTAGAACTTTTAGAAGTCCTGTAAATAATATACAAAAAATGTATATTATGAAAGATATTTAAGAATGTAGCTAGGAGAGTTGTACGTTTCTCTTCCTGGAATTGAGTCGTGGCACTATTTTTCCGCTTTTCCCAATTGTGACGCTAGTTAAAACTCATATTTAGAACTCTAAGTATAATTCCTATTCATGTAGATTATCGTTTTATCAGATAGATTTAAAAGTTCCTCAGTATAGTAAAACCTTTCTACAGTTTCTAACCTGCTTAGGACTGATAACATTTCAGGACTTAATCTTTCCAGTTGGTAGATTCAGTATTATCGAACATTTATAAGACTAAACATTCTTATAAAAAGATAAGAAAAAAAGGCGTTATTAATCTTATGATCTTTTACTAAACCTTTAATTTTTCTGAGTCAGTAAGGCAGACATGAGTCATGGCCTGATAGAGGGAATCCCTAATATTAGTTAGCCAGCAACATTAAACGCAGTACTTTAGAGAGAATTACATACACATTTCAAAAATGTTTGTATGCTTTACATACACGTATAAAAATCATAATTTTTTTTAAAAAAAGATTTATCTTTATGGTAATTAACAAACTTAAATGTGAGAAAATATGAATAAGACAAGATTGTACATACACACAGCGGATCTCCCTATTGGTTAGACTGCTAGAGTGTTTAATCGAATCCCGGATTCACCTAATTATTTTTCTGAATTATTATTTGCAAAGTTCCTTACCAGGGTGCGCTATAATCGTGGATTAGTGATTATTATTCCCTCATGAAGGAGCTGGTAGAAATTTAGCTTTGTTCTGAGCATGGACAAAGGACATTCAAGGGAGTAAATCCCCATTAAAAATCATAGGTTTACCAGAATTAAAGGGGTTGTGAGCAAGAAAAATCGCCTTATTTTTTATACAAACTACCTGATAGTGTACTACGGTGCTTAAGGCAGATGTAGTTTTAAATATCTGAGGTCTAGCTAAGCGCAGGTAATTATACACATATTGCCACGTATTATACACATGCTATCCAGGGTATTTAAGCAAACCAATGGACTAAGTACGTGCACACAAAATCGGATAGAATTTCAACAAATCGTAAGCTTACTGAAACTTGAATTATAAATTATACACATAAATGTGCAAAAGATTTCGAAGAAAAATGCTTTAGTTACTGTAGATATATTAGTCTTAAGCGTCCCCCCCCCCCTCTTCGTACGTTCAAGAGCAGGTCGTAGTAGTTCACCTTTTATAGTCATTACTCTCTCAAGCTCGTAATATCAAATAAGTTATTTACTCTTATTTATATCCATCTTTAATGAAATATAGGAAATATCTTTATGTGACACAACTTCTGCTTGACTGACCTTCTTATTTTACAGATGAAGTCAAATAAGAAGGCGACAGTGATTTGAATTTCTATAGATATTTTCTTGGACAAAATATTGAATAACAGCTTTCTCAGGCGTGATAATTTGTGGAAGGAGGTATCTGTGTACAATTTTAGCCCCTCAGTTTTTTTAAGTTGGGCAGTGTGATTTAAAGACAACTAAAAATTAAGTTTTTAAAAATTTTTTTTTCAATATACGCTTTTTCTCAACGATATTATTATTTTAATTAATTAGTAAGGATATCAGCTAATCCCCAGATTTCAATTTACATTCAATTTACATCCATAATTGTAATCAGAAGAGAATTTATTCAAGAATGTTCTAGAAATCAGCATTCGTTAGTGACCAGTTAACCTTTCGATATAACCTCACTATAACCTCCGTTTTGTGACATGAACACGAAATTAGAATTATAGTGGATAATTAAAGTTGTCTGATGAAAACAAAGTTTCTTAGGAAGTAGCAGAGAGAATTTTTCTTTTTAAAAAAGATAAAAGAGCACTCTCGGTGTATATAATCTACCCTTTGGGTTAATTGTGTAAATTGAGGTATTAAAAATAGCTTCGCGAAAATCCGAGAGGAGACCCCTCTAACCCTCTCTAAAAAACGTTTTACGGGCAGAAACGGAATCAAAGAAAAAAAGTTGTGAAAATGGTGGGTTACGTCATATTGACGTCACAAAATGGATAATAGTTTTGGCGATGGATACATTAAGGTTTAGCTTGGATCTCATATCTCGCTGGAGATTCCAGATGAAAGTGTGAAGAAAACTGAAGCCTTTCTCCTACTCAATATAATTAGAATGGCGATAATAATTGTATGCACTGATTTCCTGTATCTCTCCACTCCTTCGCTTTCCACTTTTCCACATACTATTAAATTTATTAAGGCCTTAATCAGTAAAAAATGACGAAATTTATCAAGACAAGCGAGGAGAGTTCTCTCAAAATTGTCTTTATTGAATTCTAATATAATATACTTACATCTACGTAAGTATATATTAAAAGACGAAAAAAAAAATTATATGCTTTCTAGTACTCATGCTATTTGAATAAAAATTGTTGTCAATAATATATGTATGAGTGCATATCACCAGTGACGTAACAATCTTTTGTAAAATCCACGAATATATGGATCAGTCCTGTAATTATCACAGTGATTGATTATCCCAGTTTCTTGAAGATCGGCTCACAGTTTCTTCCTTGGAACACTATCATTGTCCTGCTGAAGGTCAATAAACACATAATATCTTGGCCAAACATTTTTCAGTGAGCTGTAAATAGTCAAATGTAATTTTTACATAATTTATTTATTTATAT